>JAHIAM010002878.1:0-100079 GCA_021605205.1 Aegilops longissima
TTTATCGGGACTAGAGCTTGCGGTGAAGTTCCCGCATCCTTTGGATGCATCTGCCAGTGGTTCTTGGCTCATCATCCGCCTCCCTCTCCGCTACTAACGCAGCACTAACCACTTGATTGGTTGCCGTTATATATAGCAGCAATTTCTCTTGTGGCTTAGGTGCGACAAGTGTTGGAGTGGAGGACGGTATCTCTTCAAGTCTGCAGTGCGCAGCCTCCGCTTCGGAGTCCATTTCATTGGACCTGCCTTTTTTTCAATATTTTGAAAAATGGCGAAGTAGCCTCAACGAACCTAGAAATAAACCCTCTTGAGCAGCAGCTCATAACCCGGCAAGCCTTCCGTACATCCTTGGGCGCTTTGGTGCTTCAATCTGCTCAATGGCCTTGATCTTGTCGGGATTGGCTTCAATTCCCCTTTGAGACGAAGAACCCGAGAAGCTTGCGGAGGGACTCCAAACACACACTTCTCGGGGTTGAGCTTGAGGTTGATCTTGCCTTGATTTGCAAAGGTTTCGTCTAAATCTTGAATCAGAGTTGCCTTGTCCTTGCTCTTGACCACTATGTCATCCATGTAGGCTTCCACATTTACTGTATTTGCGGCTCAAAAGCGTCATGAACTACCCTTGCAAATGTTGAACTGCATTCTTTAAACCAAAGGCATCCGTCTGCAAGCGATGGGTGCCACATGGGGTGATGAATGCGGTCTTCTCCTCATCCTCTTCCGCCATGAAGATCGATGATACCACGAGTATGCATCAAGAAATGAAAGCAAATCACATCCGGCCGTGGAGTCAACAATCTGGTCGATCGTGGCAAAGGAAATGGGTCTTTGGGACAAGCTTTATTGACATCGGTAAAATCGATACAAAGCCTCCATTTGCCGTTTGCCTTGCGCCGCGACTACAGGGTTAAGCCAACCACGTGGATGGAGCACTCCTCGACAAGGCTCTCTGCTTCCAATTTCTTGATTTCTTCTGTGATGAATTCTTGGCGCTCCACTTCACCTTCCCGACTTTACCTTGGGGCGCGCGCGGAGGAGGGAGGCAAGATGGTGCTCGATTACTCACAGGAACACGGGGATGTCAGACGGTTGCCATGCAAATCGTCGGCGTTAAGCCGGGAAAAGGAACAGCCTTTCTATTAGGGTCGAGAGTGGCGATGGTGAAGGTACCACAGTGCCATCCTCCTTAGCGGACACCTTCTTGGTCTTTGGTGGAGCTGCCATTGTCTTCTTACACTTGCGGTGGAGCTCGATGGTGTGTCCTCGACGGTGGCGCAGCACTCGAAGAGGTGCGCTTGCGGAGTGGGCATCGAACTCTTGCGGACTTGGTCTTCTTCTTGCATACAGGAGCTTCAGCGGCAAGTGACTTGCTTTGTCATTGCGGCTTTGCTTCCGTAGATCTTGTCGTAGCAGATAAAGAGCATCCTTCTTGTCGCGAGGGACGGAGATGACCTTATCGGGCCCAGCATCTTGACATGTTGTATGCATAGTGAGAGGCTGCCATGAATTTGGCGAGTCTTTGGGCGGCCAAGTATCCCATTGTAAGGTAATGGAAAAGTCAACAGCGTCAAAAGTGACCCTCTCGATCCGAAGTTCAACTTCGCTGCCAAGCGTCACAGACAGCGTGATCTTTCCTTGACTTGTTCCTTCCCAGATTGATTCCTTGGAGCGTGCGGTCTCTTGAGCTTCGCCATCGGGGATGCAGGTTTCGGATTACATGCGGAGGAGATCAGAGTTCAAGCCGGCCCGCCGTCAACTAGCATCTTAGTGACCTTGAGGTTGCGGATAGTTGGTGAAACCAACATCGGCAAGCACCGACCCATGATTATGCGATCGGTGGTCCTCAATATCAAAGATGATAGGCGTCTTTGGACCATTCGAGAGGCTTCGCGTGACTCGGCGGATGGATTACGCCGCATTGACTTCCGCATCCACTGGCAGAGTTGGCGGTGTGAAGTATCTGAAGCACCGCCGTCAGCGCACAAGACCTCTGTGGCTTTGGAACTCCTGCTCATCGGTCTCGTCATCATCCATATCTTCATCGTCGTCGTCATCTTCATCCTTTGCGGCGGCGGAGAGTCTGTCTCCTTGCGCTTACTTGGCGCTTGCGGCATCCTCCCGGCGGGGCATTTCTTACCAGCTCCTTGGCACCTTCTGGGCCTTCTCCTTGTCGCGTCGCTCGTATTCAGCTTTTTGCTGCTCGACAAATTGCTCGACCT
This sequence comes from Aegilops longissima, assembly GCA_021605205.1. Classification (NCBI taxonomy): domain Eukaryota; kingdom Viridiplantae; phylum Streptophyta; class Magnoliopsida; order Poales; family Poaceae; genus Aegilops; species Aegilops longissima. The sequence goes on from JAHIAM010002878.1 coordinate 2,220, forward strand.
TCTTGCAACTCTGGAGGTCGCATGGCCCTTAGTGCGGTGGATCTTGCGATCTTTGCTTGTTAGTGTCGTCACCTTGTCGGCGACCGCTACAGCCCAGTAGTTGGTGCCCGGCAATCTCCTTGCGAACTACAAGCTTTGGCTTTCTTGGCGCCACCAACGTTGCGGACTGCTCAACAACTAGCACATCTTTGCCTTTCTTCTTCCTGTTGTTCCGCCGTTTTTTTTCTTTGTCGGGCAGCCTCCTCCTCTCGAGATCCTCCACCTTACTGTATTCTCTCCGGGAGTTTCCTCCCTTCTCGGTACGTGCACACTTGTCGGCCGGGGCATATAGCTCAGCGTCTACGATCTTGCATCGCCATCTCCTCCCTCATCCTGCGATTTACGCGTTCGATGGATGGCTGATTACCCTTGACAGGGGTGGACATCTGGGATGTTGTCTTTGTCTGTGGCTGAATCTCTGAATGTACTTGCTGGGGCTCTCCTTCCTACAGGCGGCAGATGAAGGTCGCTCTCTTAGCCATGAGGCTTGTGGCGCTGTAAAGCGGCACAAAGCGATGGCAGCAGATCTATCGAGGAGGATATGGAGTTGTCGGCAAGTGCATGAGCGAGGATCGACATTGGGCTTGAGTACCATCGGGAAGTAGTTGGCGAGGATCTTGTCGTCCGCCCGTGGCCCGCACTTGTGATGGTGTAGATCTTTGAGGAACTCTGCGGATCGACTTGCCGTCGTACTTCTCGATGTCTCGGCTTGAAAGTCTTCGTCTTGGGCCCTTTGGACTTACCGCAGCTCACAAGTGGCGGGGCAACCTACGCCTCTGACCGTCGCTGGAGTTCCCCTGGTGCATGCATGTTGCCGAGAGGCCCAGTAGCTGTCGATTAATACGCTTCTCTTGGCTCGATCACGAGTTCAGCGTCTTCTTCTGTCGTTCGTGAAGAACTTGGCGCTGATCGCGACGAGCTCGTGGATCCGATGATGCGGTGGAGTCATTGTCGAGGTGGATCCGGCGATCGGCGATCTTAGCCTTGAGGTGGAAGAAGTGCAGGTGGCTGCACCCCACCGGTTTAAATGCCACCGGCTCGTGCACAGCATCTGCGCGCAGCAGCGATGTACTCGGCTGCAGCGAGTGTCGCCGTTAGCAAAGCGGTGAGACTTTGAATGGTGGCCCTCCATTCATCGATCTTGTCCGCCGTTGGAGGGTAATCCGAGGCGGTTGAGCTCTGCGCCAAAGCCTTGCTGGAGTGGTGGGCGGCGATGGCGAACAACGAGGAGGCGGGATATGCCGGACTTCTAACTATGTTAGAAGGGCGATATCCGTCCGGTGGCGATGCCTACGCTTCGTGCGGCTGTTGGCATGCATGCTGGTCTTGAGCATCCGAGATCCACTAGCTCGATCTTGGCCCAGCGAATGTATGTACTGCGAGGACCATGGCTGTTGTCGATCCCGCGCCTCTGAGATAGGCGCGGTGCATGGAACAGACAGCGAGGTCTGCGCAGCGCAGCCTTGGACACAGCAGCACCGTGGGCTCCCTCGATGGCGCCGTTCTTCCGCGGCGTCTACCCACCACCCCTTTGCTCCGGTGGTGGTGGGATCGGCGATGGGCGGATCAGCTGCCGGCGAAGCCTTCTTCTTCGATGGCATGTCGATGAAGAAGATGAAGATCTAGCTTCGTGTGAGCAGCGGATCGAGGTTGAGACAATCTCGGCGCCCCCAGCGCGCCAAGATGTCGAAGCTGGTCTCTGAACACCTATGGGGCTGGCGTGCTGAGGCCTTTTCGGTTGGCGAGGCGAGATCGCACAAAAGAAGCGGTCGGTGAAGCACGACAGTTTACCCATCTTGAGCTCTCGGAGAATAACCTCCTCTGCTGCATATGCGAGTGTATTGAGTTCTTGCTAGGGAGGCGGGTGCTACGGTACACACCGACTGCTACGAGACCTAGTGTGAGTGTTTTACGCCTTCAAACCCCCTCTCACGTTGCGCATGGGCCTCCTTTTATATGCTCAAGGGGTCTCCGACAGGTGGCAGCGTAGACAAGGTAAAAATGGAAAAAGAATTGCGGTTGGTACAACTAGCATGCGGTGTATCATACCTAACCACGGCGGGGAGGGACAAAGGCATTAAATGCCCGTCGTCGCCCAAAGCGATTGCAAAAAATTTGTCGGGGCCATACCGCTTGCGATGGCAATCTTGTCGGCGCCCGCTTGCCACGCGCCTGCCCGGCGCGCAGCTTCTTGCCGCAGCGGCGCTGGGAAGGTCCCCAAGGTGACACGTTGGTGGATGTCTTTGGAGAGCAGCGGAGTCTGGGTAATTAACTTGCCGTGACAAGCGCCTTACCGTGGTCGTTGTCTTGTCGCGTCCAGGAAGCTTGTCGCTCAAGGGCCTCGCCCGGAGGCGGCGTGGCGGCGTCAGCGGCAAGTTCCTTGAGATGCCTTGGTTGGCCTTCCGGCAAGCTCCTCTTGCGGGAGTCTTGTCTCCTTGGCTTAAATACTTTGGTCATGCCTTGGTTGGCCTTCCCGGCAAGCTCCTCTCGCTGGGGCCTTGTCTCTTTGGCGGTCACCCGGTAGGCCTTGCCGCGGGGTGCTGCAACTGCCCGTGCACAAGTTCGGGATACTAGGGTACCCCTACTCTAGTACACCGACACAGTCTCTCTAGCTACTGGTTTCTTGATGAGGATTCGGATCCCCTGCCTTGGGGGTAGCTACTCCTATTTATAGGCGAAGGCCCTGGGCCTCTTCCCAAATATTAGTGGGAAGAGCGTAACAATTAGCCATTTGAAGGGATCGGCGGTACCTTATCTGACTAAAGTTGGTCCTCACTTTGCCAAAGGCTCTGGTGGTGGCCTTTGCTTGGGCTCCACGATGACTCCTTCCAGCCATTGGGCTGGTCTTGGTCTTGTTGCACCGAAATGGATGCCTTTGCTTGATGCTCTCGCCTGCTTGCTGCGCCCTTGCACCAAAGAGGAAAGGAGGACCTTACTGGGCTGGCACCCCGTGGCGCCCTTGGTCATCATGGCTTCGTCATGGGCACCTCGCGAGGTACCTGCCTTGAACTCTCGCCTCCTCATGAGCCGACTGGCGAGGCCGTGCGAGAAGCTCCTTGTCGTCCGCCCAGCAATCTGGCCCCTCGCGAGGTCTTGAGCTTAATGTTGATGAAGATGGGTCATGCGAGCAAGTGCAGGGACCCCCGTTCCCGAGAACGAAACAAAGCAGTGCGATAATCAACACGTCATCATTATGAGTCTTCGACGGCTAAAGTGAGCTGGATGGTGCAGGTTTTGAGGGATTAATAGTAGTGTCATCAACACAGAGATCCGGAATCTCAGGCAGAGCATCGGCGACAGTTTCTTCTGGCTGCTTGTCAGAAGCTTCGGGTACAGGGACTTGCGGTTCCGGCCCAGTAATTTCAGGTGCCCCTGTTGGTTTGGTCACCTTCGCCTTCTTGTTAGGCTTTGCTTGTCCCCTGCACGGATTATGACAAATCAGTATAGTTATCTGAATATGAAGAGGTGCAGAGCAAGAAGTGGTTATCATTACCCAGGGGCAGTCTTGAAAGCCGGCAACTCGGCTTGCGATGAGTCGCCAGAGGAAGAACGGGCAAGATCCTGATCAATGGTCATCAACAGAGTTAAGTGATAGATAAATTAGACCCGCCATAAGGTCAAAGAAGTAAGTTAACAAGAACCTCGTTTCGCCATTTTCGAGGAGCAGGAGTGTTTGGTAAGCCAGAGGATAACTCTTCACCGCCGCTTGTCTGGGTCTGACATCGATTCTCGTGTTGTTGTTGCTTCAAAAGAAAGTGAGGATCTAAATAAGCCAAGGGGTGTGAAAACCTTTCTTTCCGGGTTACTTGTTGAAGTTTACTGTCTTGGCAAGGTTTGAGCTGGGAAATAATAGTTACCTCTTCTTGATTGCTTGGCTGGCTCCCATTGAAATCTTGGATTAGGGGTATCCGGACAGCGGATTGTATACATCGTCAGGACTATTGAGCGTGAAGATACAAGACTCAAGACTTGACCCGTGTCCGGATGGGACTTTCCTTGGCGTGGAAGGCAAGCTAAGCGATCCGGATATTGTATTTCCTTCCTTATAACCGACTCCGTGTAAACCCTAGCCCTCTCCGGTGTCTATATAAACGGAGAGGTTGGTCCTAGAAGGCCGATCACAATTACAATCATACCATCATAGGCTAGCTTCTAGGGTTTAGCCTCTACGATCTCGTGGTAGATCTACTCTTGTACTACCCATATCTTCAATATTAATCAAGCGAGAAAGTAGGGTTTTACCTCCATCGAGAGGGCGAACACAGGTAAACATTATGTCCCTTGCTTCCTGTTACCATCAGCCTAAGACGCACGGATCGGGACCCCCTACCCGAGATCCGCCGGTTTTGACACGGACACCCATGTCAGCCTGATAATAGTCAGTGTCAATAAGATGATTGAAAAAAGAGCCAGGAGAGTCAAGGGCTACCTCCAACTCAGAGGTATCATCAAGTTTCAGCAGGTCAGAAGCGCTTGGTTTCTTCTTCTTCTTGGTGGTCTTCTTGGCGGTTTTCTTAGCGGCTTTTTTGGCAGCCCTAGCCTTCTTAGCAGCCTCATGATCATACTCAGTTTTCCAAAAGTCAGACTTAGCATGCAAAGGTTATTAATGGTTAAATTAATAAGGTATTTGAATGATGAGGTAAAGATAAGTAAGTTCAGAGACACACATCTGGTGGCGCGTTAAGCTTGCAGAAGGGGGCCAGACCCACTTTAACACAATCTTCCGGATCTTCATTCAGAAGAGACTTAACCATTTCATTTACTGCTTCATCAGTTAATGGTGCAGAGCTATGATGCAGTGAATCCTTTACACCACCAGTGTAAGTGCACATTAAGCCGGTGCGGCAGCTCAAGGGTATGATCTGCCAAGAAACCCAACACCTGACTAAATCAACGCTAGTTAACTCGTTTCCTAGCAGAGCTTTAACCTTCACAATGGTAGGAGCAATTTTTGCCCGATCAGCAGTGGTAAGTTTCTCAGGAAGGTTGTGTTTCGGGTATAGGCGCTCGGCACGGTAACCCGGCAGTGGATTTTCGTCAGTCGGAGAGATATCTTTACAATAAAACCACGTTTGGTTCCAATCCTTTGGGTGACTCGGCAGGCAGGCATAAGGGAAGATGGCATCTCTTCTGCATTGAATTGAGATTCTGCCGAGCTCCAAGCTAGGCCCGTTCGTGAACTCAATCTAGCAGTTCAAATAAAAATACTCTCTAAAGAGATCGATGCTGGGCTCCTCTTGAAGGAATACTTCACAGAAGACTTGAAAGTTGCAGATATTTAACACGGAATTGGGTCCAATGTCTTGAAGATGGAGTTGGAAAAAGTGCAGAACGTCCCGGAAGAATTTAGAGCCGAGTGGTGAGAAGGCCCGGTTCATGTGGTCAGTAAAAACGATGACTTCGTCATCCTTCGGCTGAGGTTTTTCTTTGCCCGGGTCAGGAGCACGGTAATGCATCACACTCTTGGCGGGCAGATACCCGACTTTGACAAAGTCCTTAAATGTGCCCTCGGTGACGATGGAGGGGACCCAGTTGCATGAGTAGACTATTTTTGGCGGCATGGTGAAAAGAGAAAGCCTAATAGAAAGGAAAATTTTGCCGGTTTAAGTCAGTTGGTGAAAACACAAGTTAAAAAGTTACAGCATATGTTCAGCATGGCAGCTTAAGTGAGGACTAATGATATATGAGTAAGTATAAGCTGGTGAGGTAAGCCACCATGACCAGCATTGATGTTCAAGATCTGACAAAGAGTAAAATTTTACTAAGTGATTGGGACAAACAGGTTTCGCAGATTGAGGCTATAAGTTCGGATCTGCAGCTGTTCAGAAAAAGGAAATAAATTTTAAACCTAAGGTGGCGGCGGCAGAAAGGCGGAGGTGCCGCAGAGGACATCTATAGCGATGAGGATATGCTCTAGTATCAAAAGCATGTGCTAAAACTGCTACCGCACAGGACTTATGTTATTTTTAGATCAAAACTACGCGATCTAGAAAGGAGAAAGGGAAGAAACGGTGATGAACACTGACGAATAGAGAACCCCTAAAAGACAAATCTATGAAGAGGAAAGGGGAGGACTTACTAGTGCTAGCTGATAGCGGAGGAGTCTTTGCGGCGTTTACAGTCCGTTCGAGGTGATCGTGACGGCGGACTCGGCAGAAGGGACGAAGGTCGGCGGCGGGCTCGAGGCGCCTTTGGAGGCGTCGCGAGGAGGAAGAAGGTGAGAAGGAAAAGGGGGAGAATGACAGGTGAACATGTGGCCATATTTATAGGGCTGGAAGGACAAACGACAGGCGCGGGAATCGAGGAAACAAAGAAATGGATATGTGACAGCACGGGCGCCTCGATTTTCGGAGGGTCAGTAAAGAAAGAGATTTATTAAGATTTGGATTATGTGTCGTACTAATCGCAGGTGACGTCACGGCAGGTTACCACAATTTCCAGAGATGACGTCATGGCGGGTTACAGTATTTCACAACAAGATGAACAAGGATTTTACTAAGTGTTGAAGATTGGTGAACAAGTTCAAATCAACCTGGGGCCTAATGTTGGGGATATGACTATCAGATATGACTATCCCTATGGCGGTTCATCTCAATGAAGCCCAAGTATATATTAAAGATGACGGTCCATAGACAGGCTTGTTAGAGGGCCCAAACCCGAAGGCGGCTTAAGGCCCATGAGTATAAATCGCCGCGTATATGTAACTTGTATTGTAAGGCATTTAAGATAAGTCACCGAGTCGGACACGTTGTATGAGCCGGACGGGACTCTGTAGGCCACAGGGCGTCAACCCGTGTATATAAGGGGATGACCTGGCAGCGGCTTAGGGCAAGAAATAAGAAATCGAGAGCCAGGCAAAGCGTATTTGCTCCCTGGTCATCGAAACCCTAGCAATACCACCTCAAACTGGATTAGGCTTTACCTTCACCGTGAGGGGCCGAACCAGTATAAACTCCTCGTGTCCTTTGTCCCGTTTAACCCCTTTAAGCTAACCTCGTCGCAATGGCTCCACAACTAAGTCCTTCCATGAGGACATCGGCCGTGACACTTCCACGACAACCCCCGTATCAGCCCTCGCCTTTAAAGTAGGGTCGGGAACCTGACTTGTGGAGGTGCGGCCGGCAAGATCCCCGGACATAGTCCGGCAAACGTTTTTCCTGATAAGACACAGCAGATAATGTCACAATTTGATGTGACTGCCAGGGGGCATGACCAAAAACCATACCTCCTTGTTGAAGGCTCTGCCGTGTTGTCGTTCGCTTTTCTCTTTGAAGATTTGCTTGGTGCGGGCGCTGCTCTCTTAGGAGATGCCTCTGGAGCACGTTGAGGCATCGGGCACCTCCCCTTTGAAACACAAAATAGTGTGGTGAGTGAGGCGTAATGAGCAAGGTCTTTCGAAGAGGGTGACTCTTGATCACTTACATGTGAGGCAGGGAAGAGACCGGGATAGTCGGCAGTGATGGCCACTTCCGTGCCGTCATAGCTCGCCTAGTAGAACACTCCATCCTCAAGCTCCACAAATATGTCCGAATCCTCTTTGAATCCGGGATCAAGGTCCCGGTTGTGATCCTCTAACTGTGGGGCGGGGCTATGGATCCCCTCGGTAACCTTCCGCCATTACTATTGTAAATGGATGGGTTAATTAAAAGTGACTCAGGGAGAGGATTGAGTAAAGTGGTGGGATTATAACTCACCCAGCTAGGAGGATTGTGCATGGAAAATCCATCTCGACGTTTAATACGAGTGAACTCCTCTTTCTCCCCCTTGTACAGTTCGGCCAATATTTTGGCTAAAGCGGCGGGGGTGCCCAGACCCTTCCGACCACAGCGGGAAGCGTCACCTTCCCCATTATAGTGCCACATGGGAAGTCCTCTGTATTTAAGTGGCTGAACCCCCCGCACTATGGAAGTCGCCATTACCACGACTATTGATAGTCCGGACTTGGCGAGCGTCTTTATCTTGCCCATCAATTGACGGACTTCCGCGCTATCTTCCTCCTCGAGGCTCCGAGGGCGCCAGTTGTGGCGTTTCTTCAACGGAGCGCTTGAAAATTCAAGGAGACCCATTCAAATTGGGTCAGGAAGGGCGACCATTCGGAAGGCCACTCTTCGGACACCTTCTTCGGCGTACCGGACAGGTATCCTGTCCCGGCGATACGCCATACCTCGGCTCCACCCACTTCGAATATTGATCCCTCTTAGTTACGAGGGACAAGGCAAAATAGTTTCCTCCATAATTCAAAATGGGCCTCACAGCCCAGGAATAGCTCACAAAGGGCAACGTAACCCGCAATGTGCAGGATGGAGGCAGGAGTGAAATTGTGCAGTTGGAGACCATAATACTCCAGAAGTCCTCGGAGGAACGGGTGGATTGGAAATTCGACGCCTCTTAGCAAGTAGGGAACGGAGAACACTCGTTCCCCCTGGATGGATTGGGGAAATTCTCTACCTGAGCCCCGCCATTGAAGGAAGTCAATCCTGCTCGAACGGGGACTAGATCCGCGGGGGGGAAGAAATCCTTGTGTTTGTAGCTTCACTAGCTGACTGTGGGATACGGAATAGCTTTCCCAATCGCCTTTTACGGAGCCGTGGGGACAGGAGGAAGAACTGGGAGCGCTAGCCATGTTAGAATGGTTCCTCCTAGCAAGTTCTGAGGATTTTCCGTGTGGTGTGGAATGGATCTGAGATCCAATCTCTTTAAACAGACGCTTTTCTTACATGGCGGGGGTATTATGTGCAAAAAATACCCTGACCTCTCGTATTCTCTTGACACGTGGAAGCTGAAGCCGTGGATGCACAGAAGCCGAGGGATACAACATTAAATGGAAGGCGTAATACATCTCTTTGAAATCATCGGAGGAGGAACCCGCCTTGCAATGCCGAAGACAATCTGCGCGCCAAACACATCGTCATTGAAAGCCTGGTTCGGGGCTACTGAGGGAGTCCTGGACTAAGGGGTCCTCGGACGGCCGGCCTGTTCGACATGGGTCGGACTGATGGGCTGTGAAGATACAGGACCGAAGACCCTCGCCCATGTCCGGATGGGCCTCTCCTTCGTGTGGAAGGCAAGCTTGGCGTCCGGATATCAAGATTCCTTTCCCTGTAACCGAATTTGTACAACCCTAGTCCCCTCGAGTGTCTATATAAACCGGAGGGTTTAGTCCGTAGGGACAATCATAATCATACATGCTAGACTTCTAGGGTTTTAGCCATTACGATCTCGTGGTAGATCAACTCTTGTAATACTCATATTCATCAAGATCAATCAAGCAGGAAGTAGGGTGTTACCTCCATAGAGAGGGCCCAAACCTGGGTAAACATCGTGTCCCCTATCTCATGTTACCATCGACCTTGGACGCACAGTTCGGGACCCCCTACCCGAGATCCGCCGGTTTTGACACCGACACCTGCGCTTGCCTCTTTAGCACCAAAGACGAAACCTGATGTACTGCACCCGCTGGCGCCCACCTGGCCTTGGTCATCATGGCTTGTGTCATTCGAACCTCACAAGGTGAGGACTTGCATAGAAATCTACGCTCCTCAGGAGCCAGCCTAAGGAGGCCACTCCTTCTGCGGCTCTTGTCGTTGCCCGCCTCGCGAGGCTTGGCCCCTCGCGAGCCTTGGCCCCTTGCGAGGGTCTTGTGTTGTTAGTGCTGAAGGTGGGCTGTACCAGGGTGTCGACGGGGCCGCATCGTGGGCCGGAGGCAGGCAAGTCTGGGTACCCCGGTTCCCAGAACGCCGACAGTTTTGACACCCACATAGGTGCTTTCATTGAGAGTTCCCCTATGGGGTCGCCCAAAGGATCGATGGCTCGCCTGATCACAGGAGAAGGCATCGGATCCAGGGACTTCTTCGTCCCCAGTCAACTCTTCGCGTTCGACAGCATTGTACAGCGCACCGACCCAACTAGTCGTCTAGATTAGATCGACAACTTCGCCCCCAAACACCGAATTCGATTCAACAACCAGGAATACGTGGCGGACTCACGGGGTGATCTGTTCATCGCCGGATTCACTACCCCTTCCCACACCCACGCAGGCCTCATCATTGCCGAGTCTCCTCAATCTGATCTGGATCATTGACAACCGAGCGGGAGGCTGCGCTTGATGTGGCGGACTCTACCTTCACCCGAACCCATCACGTCCATGGAATATTTGTCCTCAACCTTTGAGGTAGGATCAGGAGGCGGAAGCCAAGAATCAGTCTCGGACAAACCGTTCCTCCACAATGCTCACCCAGCCGTGAACTCCCATGACGAAGTGGCAGCCAATGGCCAGAAATTACTCTCGGCCCGAAGCAACTTGATCTCAAGCCCCGGCATGGAATCCACACGCAGGGATCAAAATCCGTCATTGACCTCCAATGTCTGTGCAGACCCCTTCGAGGATCCGGTCCCGCACCCGGAGCTTAGCTCGGCCTGTAGAAATCAAGGAATAGCTAGGGCATTGACTGCCCCCATTGCAACGGAATCTGTCCTAGAGCCCTCGAGTTTGGCGACCCTCGCTATGATAAATGAGGCATTGGAACAAATTCATAAAATGACTATCCAGGAGGATCTCTCCCCCGTTCACGATCGTCAAACCGTCGAGGCGTACTATAGGGAATTTTGCATCCCACCCACCACCCACTTGGTAGCCACTATCGATGATTTAACCAATATGCTAGAATATAATTCGGAGAATACCAAATACACGGACGAGGGGGACAGAGCCACGACCAGTGCCAATGTTGGCCCCCGGGCTACCGGCTGCTGGTCGGCCACTTCCACCTACGACATGTACATGGTGGACACCCTCAAGGACGGCGACGGTGCCCCTAATTAGGACAGAGGCAAGCCCAGAGATGAGCCACCCAAATGCCAAAAACAGCGTCGTCGATCAAAGCCACGTCGAAGCCATGCAAGCAACATGGACTCTGTGGAGAATGGCACCGTAAATAATACAGATGACCTCACCGGAGACACATGCTTCAAACATCATCATGATGACCTCGCAAGGCAGGAGGACCCGCTCAATTCAGAAAACCCCATCGACTCTGAGGATAGCAACTACCTCCCACTCTCTGAAGAGGAGGACAGTCTCAGGGAGGACGATTTCATCGTCCCTGAAGACCCTCTGGAGCAAGAATGGTTCAAGCAGAGGCTTTTAACCACCACCCGCAGCCTAAAGAAGCAAAAACGCAAAATCAAGGCTGAACAGGACACCCTTAACGATCGATGAACTAATGTCCTAGCTGCCGAAGAGGGGTACGACCGCGATAAGCCAACCAGGAGTTATCCCAAGCGAAGGCTATTGCCCTAGTTCGATGATGAGGCTATAGAGCTAACATGCCTGACGTATACAAACGCCGAACAGCCGGACCGCCCCCTAGTGGGCGGGACATGGAAACTGACGAGGCCGAACACCCAGCCGCCCCACCTCGCGTCACGACAAGGATCAAGTGGAGCCCACTTACAAGTATGACCTCCGCCATAACCTAGACGCTTGTGCAGGCCATACCAGGTCCATTTATGGACCCAGAGAGGACCTGCCTGCATACCGAGAAGGATATTACGATCGGTTAAATCGAAAGATAGAGTCCGAGAGCAGCAGGAGAGTAGGAGAGCCGAAGACCTCCGACGCAATGTAGTCCAAGTTCAGGGCGCCGCACACCCTCTGTGCTTCACAGAGAGGGTAATGCAACATCAATTCCTGGAAGGCTTCAAGCCTGTGAACATCGAATCATACGACGGAACCACAGATCCATCCGTGTAGATAGAGGATTTCCTCCTCCGCATCCACATGGCGCGAGGAGATGACCTCCATGCCATTAAATATTGGCCACTCAAGCTTAAAGGCCCAACTCGACACTGGTTGAACAGCCTTCCCAAAGACTCTATAGGTTGTCGGGAAGAGCTTGAGGACGCTTTTTGAGCAAACTTTCAGGCCACCTATGTCCAGCCTCCGGATGCGGACGACCTAAATCACATCATGCAACAACCCAAAGAATCTGCCTGACAGCTTTGGAACCGATTCCTGACCAAGAAAAATTAGATTGTTGACTGTCCGGATGCCGAAGCCTTGGCTGCTGAGGGAGTCCTGGATTAGGGGGTGTCCGGATAGCCGGACTACCATCATCAGCCGAACTATCATTTGCCGGACTATCATCATCAACGGACTCCAAGACTATGAAGATACAAGATTGAAGACTTCTCCCGTGTGGGATGGGACTTTCCTTGGCGTGGAAGGCAAGCTTGGCGTCTGGATATGTAGATCTCCTACCATTGTAACCGACTCTATGTAACCTAGCCCTCTCCGGTGTCTATATAAACGGATGGCTCTGAATCCGTGGGACTAACACAACAACCCTTACAATCATACCATAGGCTAGCTTCAAGGGTTTAGCCTCCTTGATCTCATGGTAGATCCACTCTTGTAAACATCCACAATATCAATATCAATCGAGCGGGACGTGAGGTTTTACCTCCATCAACAGGGCCCGAACACTGGGTAAAACATCGTGTCCCTTGTCTCTATTACCATCCGCCTAGGCCGCGATTCGGGACCCCCTACCGAGATCCGCGGTTTGACACGACATTGGTGCTTTCATTGAGAGTTCCTGCGTATGCGTCACCGATGAAGCGATGGCCTCTTCAATCAACAACGGCGCGGTCCGGGGTGAGACTTTTCTCCCGAGCAGATCTTACGTATTGGCGGCCGCCGCTGCGAACAACTTCGCTTAGCCATCTGGAAGCAGATCGAAAGCTTCGCCCTGGCCGTCGAGTCGGCTTGGAAACCTAAACTTCACGGCCCGATATCGCGAGGACTTGATCTTGATGGATCTAAGCCACGGCCGAGTGTGCTACGCTGTCACGATGGGCATGACCTAACTACTGCCGCGGACGGCACCTTGGAGGCGCTGCGTATCCGCTCCGACCCATAGTCCGGGGCGATCGCTCGGATCGAGGGCGAATGGCTGGATACCGCCTCGGGAGCTGCAACTTCTCGGCGATGGGCGAATACTTGTGTCCGCGCAAAGCTCATGGCTCCGGTGCGGACTCTGCGGACTCCGAACCTCTGCGCCCTGTCGGCCGAATCCGATTGAGCGCCGATCATAAATTCACCTCTGAGACATCTTTATTTTCGCCCTTGGCGATATCATAAATTCAACTGAAGCATCCCTCGCTATCCGGAGAGCCTGGCCAAACTCGGCCAGGATGGTTGAGATCTCAGACGACGAAGAAATTCAGAACCACCACCACCCGCCCGTAGCCACCGTCGGCGATTTAACCGGCGTACTCAACTCGACTCCGAAGACATCGACGGTATGGGCGGCGATCTTTGGAGGCTACCAAGAACCGGTGCCTACAGGACCTTTGGAAGACCACCTCGTCATCGGCGTATACATGGTGGACACCCCAAAGGAAGCGATAACGAGGAATAACGGGACACGGTGAGGATAATCTACGCCGATAAAGAGCCAAAAGCGGCGGCGTGAAGCGCCGCCCTAAGTCCGCCTCGATCAAAGTAGCCTTCCTAACGACCCAGCGATAAGCGAGGGCAAACCAGCGAGACGGCGAACAGGGCGAGCGGATAATCAACCCCTTCACGGAGCAATCAACAGTCCGGAAACAACACGAAGCATAAGAACATACACAAAAACTGCATGCATGCTTTGCAAGAAGTTTGAAGAAAGCGAAAGCAGGCTCAAAACAGCGAAGACACGCTCGAATGAAGTGGAGCAAAGTATTCAAGACTGGAACAAATCGGCAATGGCCATCAAACTAAAACTACCGAAGTGCAAGTTCTGCGAGAATTTGTGAGGAAGCCATAAACCTCCACAGTCAAAAAATAAAGAAGGGCGCATGGTGGGATAGGCGGCGAACAGACAGGCCAAAGCGACAAGCGGAGCTGCACACAAGCGAATTATAATCACAGGAAAGCAGGCGGCCCAACTAGGTCCATCTGGGCCAAAAAGAGACCCAGAGAAGTAACACACCACTGACAGTGTTCGAAGACAGCGGCACACCCAAATACAGAAGCGCCGCACACCGCTATCTTTACCAATGAGGTGCTGGATCATGAATTTCCAGCAGGGTTCAAACCCATAAACATAGAGGCATCTGACAGCTGTGAGACCCAGATGCGGATAGAAGATTACATACTACACATACACATGGCTAGAGATGATCTCCGCCATAAAATACCTACCCTCAAGCTCAAAGGGCCAGCTCTGCATTGGCTCAAAAGCCTCCGAGAAAATACCGTTGGAAGTTGGGAAGAGCTTGAGGGCAGCGTTTAGAAAATTTTCAAGGGACTTATGTCCGCCCTCCGGATCTGAGACGATCTGAGTCATATAACCCAACAGCCGGAGAGTCGGTAGCGCATAAATTCTGGAATAGGTTCCTTACAAAAGAACCAAATAATCATTGTCGAGACCTTGAAGCCCTAGCAGCTTTTAAATACAACGTCCGAGGGCGAATGGCTGCTTGACACCTCGGCCAGAGAAGCCAAGAACAATGGCGCTAAAAACCTCATGGCAGCGCTTTTGCGGGAGAAGACAGTGGCTAGCAAGATCACGGCCCGTGACCGAGTACATCGAGATCGAGAGATGGAAATGGGCAGATCCTGGTAGCGAGGAAAGACCGGCGCGGAATAAAAAAAAAAGCCCAAAGACACGGCGGTCAACGCCCGGATTCAACTTCATGGCCAAACAATACAACCACGGCCTCTTAAGGAGAAAACGGCGAGCTATCAAATTTAAACAAAATTTTAGATCAGATATGTCAAATCCACAGTACCTTGGAAGGCACGCAAACCATACCAACGAAATTGTTGGGTTTTCAAACAGTCCGGCAGACTCAACGCCGGACACAAAGAAACTCGATGTATAGCGAGGGCGATGCGAACCCACCAGTGAGCACGGAAGTCAAAGACTTTCCCACAAGAAGTCAAAACGATGGCTTCGCTTCACGTGATAGTGCGGAAAGCCAACACGGCACTTGCTAAGACAAGTGTCATACGATCCACCAGTGGACCGAGATTGGACGTCAAAACCAATCACTTTCGACCATCTGGATTAGTCGAAGTATCCGGAGCAGGATAGACTGCACGATATTGGATCCATAATAGGCGGACTGCAATTAAAGCAGGTTTTGATGGGCGGTGGCGGTGACTTGAACCTGCTATTTCCGGACACAATCCGCAAGTTGGGATAGACCCTACTACAATTGGCATAGCGCACTTCCTTCAAAGGGTGGCGCCCGGGCCCTTCGCCCGGTGCAGTTTCATTATTACGAAGTTGTGTCGGGTCACGACAACTTCCGACGAAAAGCTAACCTTTCATGTCGCCCCATTTACGAGTAGCTATGAAGCATCTTTGGGGCCGAGGAAGCTTTCGTCCGCTTCAATGCAATACCACATTCTGCGTCTCTTACGCAAAATGCCAGTCAGCGTGGCATCATTTCATTAAAAGGTGGCAGAGACCCCGGACACGGTGGGCGAGTCGGAATAAATAAACTAGGGCTACCTAGCACATCCCTTCACAAGGGTTTGCACATATAAGCCATAATGAGCTAGCATAGGCTCAGCTTTCTTAATCTATATTTCAAATTTTTTATGCACTTTCTCATACGATTTCCTTTCCAACCAAGTTCTTCTCTTTTACGGATGAGCAGTGTGCACCCGTCCGGGATCACGGCTGTGAGAGCGCTGAGCTGAGCGTGCGATAGGGACCCGCTGCAAGGACTCTTTTCGGACTAAGACCCTCGTAAACCTTTCTTCTGTCTCTTGTTGCTATAATCCCTGGTTTATCATTATAACGAGTGGAGGCTGGCGTTTTGGCATCGGCAGCGCGAGAAGAACCTGCCGATACACACGGACACAAGGGGCTTAGGGCTTTGTTTTGCCGTTATTATAAAACCGAACACCTTCCGGGAGTGTTGGCGTCTCGAGTTAGGCCTTATATGCATCAGCTCGAATCATGTCTTTGGTCAGATGTTGGGTTTGCCCGGCTCCTGTGTTTTGCTGCCTTCGTTCCGTATCGCCGGCTACTTGGCTCGGAGAAGCTGCTGCGATTGTGCCCCGGTTAATTTGGGTGAGCACCTCGATGAAAGCGGCTGCTGTCATGATATAGCGAGAGACTGGTCAACCACTCGATCGACCTTGGGAATGTTTAGGATTCCTCCGCTTTGTGAAGGGCGTTTCGGCGAGCACATCTGGCGAATTGGAGGCGCGGTGCCCCGAGGGGCTATGTAGCCCCACCCTCGAACTCCATGGCTAAGTGAAAGTGATAAAGCATTATAGTCTGGTTGCCTCGTTTGCTCGCTACCACCTCCTTTACAGGACCGGGCGTCGGATTAAGTGTGGCAGCGCTATTTTTGCGAACACCCCGCACCTTGTGCGTCGGGGCTGAATCCGACGACTGCCATCTTTCGGGTTATACACGTATACATAAGCGGCCGCATAGGAGATATTCTATTACTTGAGCGCACAAGTATAAAAGGCGCTTACATCATAAATATCGTTTTACATCATATAAGCGTTCATTCGAACATAACATTTTTCGAACCTTTGTGACTCTATTACACGAGCACCACGCGATGCCCGCCAAAATAGTGCTCGGCGGGTAACGGTTATCATCGAACCGGAGTCGCAACAGCGGTGGCATCCATCTCTGTCAATGTGTCTTCACACGGCGGCGCCATCCGCGCACCCTCTATGCAGGCCGACCGCTTCATCGCCTTGATATGCGGCACGCCCAAGAAATTGCTGCAATAATCCAAAGTAACTCTTGGTGGGGCCTATCCGGCGGATATGAGTCACTATATCCGTCATAGCAAGCCGGACAACCTATTTAGCTCAGCCCACTCAGCCAAGCGGTCGGTCGGTGAAGTGAGCGCTCCGGATTATGGAATTGAGACCAAAACAGCTCTTAGTCTTGTGATCCTACGGCGAAAATGCTGCGACATCCGCCCTTTCATTGCTAAGTCCATATAAAGGTCCTCTGAACCCCACAGTTGGCCCAGTGAGCATATTTTGGATCCGTAAACCTTGGCGTAGCGAAAAGGCTTACCGGCTACAATATCTCGACTGGCGCAGCTCTTCCTTCATAGCCCGCATTGCAGGCGGGCATTCTTAACCGGCGGTGGCCTTCCGCAGGTCTTCTTGCCCGCTAAGCGCTCCTTCCCAAAGCCTCATTGCGGTCGGTAGCATCTTTTAAGTTCATGGCCATTTCGGCTATCTCTTCCTGCCGGCGATGTCGACCCTTTCGGCCGCTAACTCCTCGGCCGCCCTTGAGGCGCGCGATACTCATACATCCTACTCCTTGGCTTGAGCAAGTTCGGCCGAAGGCTCTCCACGGCAGCGGCACTATCTGCATTTCACGCACATGTTGTAAGGAGATGGCGGCTCCCTTACCAAGTGACAGCGATAACACTTACCTTGCGACTCATCAAGTGCTTTGTTGATCAGCGTGATGTCGCATCCGCAGCATCGAGTTGCCGCTTTAGTTCAGCAACTCCATCAGTCCGGCTGGCCCCGGACGACCTGCCACCTGCATTGGCATGGCGGAATTTAAACCTGCGATTTTGATCCTCGACGCTGTCGATTTCGACAACCTACGAGTCTCGAGGCTCTGTCTATCTGGCGCATTCTATATGCAAAACTGTTAAAAGGTGTGTCATTTTCACGTACCTCAAACCCGCGATAAACTCTGGCGGCATCGTGCAACCCGCCTTCAGCGGGCGAAATCCTTTCAATCACCATGCTCATCAATGCGTGCTGATCTTACGAGATAAACGCCTTCTCAGCAGATCCTTGATCGTACACCGATTGGCGCGAACTATCCGGCTTTGCTGAACCGGGGCTCCCTCCTTGGCGACACTGCAGGCTCGTCCGCCCTATCAAGCGGCACCCAGACGGGCGTCTCGCTCTCTATCATCTCGGACAAAGGTCCCCGAAGGCGAGCTCATCTGCGAAGGGCGGAGATCCGAACTACAAGGTAAAAGTTTAGTTATCCTCGAAGCACAAATAGGGATGTCCTTATTATAAAACTCCTTTCTTTCTACTTACGGCTCGTTGGAGGCTGACTCATTAAGGGAGATGTGTGGCGGGGCCTCCCGGACGCAGGACCCTCTATGAAGATTTCTTCCCCGTTTGGGGCTTTGCCCAGGTCCTCGGGCGATCCTCTTCTCCCCTTGGGGAGGATTCTCGATCCCCCTCTTTCAAGAGCCTCCTTAGGCGAGTAGTAGCTTCCTTGTTTTCCCCTTCGTCTTCCTCTGAAGGCGCAACCTCAACATCCGGACCGGCCACGGGATCCGGTGCGGTCTCGAGGAGGGCTGGACACGTATCAATTTTATACGCTATCCACTCCTGTGTAGAAGGAAGTTGGTCATAAGCGAATCATCGAAAGGCAAACAAACGGTATGTCGGACTCAGGAACTACTTACTTGAGTACAGGCGATTGCAGCAAACCAGCATCCTCGGTCAATTCGGGCGCACCTCTTGCGATCCGAAGAATAAGTTATACATCTCCGGTGTCCTACCCATGAAGTGTTGAAGAATCCGTGGGCCCTCGGTTGAACTCCCATAGCCGGAGAGGGCAGGCGCTTGCGAGGCAGGAGGCGCCTAATCGGCATAACTGCACCACCACCACCATGTCGATCTGCCTTGTTAGGAGATCTCGAATCCGGCCACTGTAGTAAGGCACGTCCTTTGTGACCCCAATTGAGCCTTGGTTGACCCACGACATCAACCGTCGTGGAGGTCCCGGCGGAATAGAGGCGGTGGCTTTGTCTGCGGCCCCTCGGAGCGGTAATATAGAACCACTCTTGCTGCCACAGGCGAGCTCCTCTTGGAAGGAGCCAGCGAGGCCACAGGGCATCGGCCCTCCTACTTATGGCCGCCCGCCACACTCAGCAGCGCCCCGATCATCTTGGCGCCACATTAAAGGTCTTCAGCCACGGGCGAAGTGAGGGTGGCGTGGAGGAAGGCCATGACGACAATAAATGCGGAAATATGGAGGATGGACTCGGAGCCAAATCGTGGAATTCCAACCCATAATAAAACATGAGCCCTCTCACAAAGGATCCATCGAGAAGCCTAAACCCCGGCGGAGGTGGGATCTGAAAAGCGACATACTCGCCGGGCTCGGGGTGGGGATGGCCTGCCCTTGAGCAGGCAACTTGTGCGAAATCTCGTAAGGCAGTGCTTGGCCTCCGCAGCTTTAGCGTCCTCCTCCGTGGCGGAGGAGGGCATCCACCGACCTGGAGGTCGGGCGGACATCGTTGGAAGTCCCGGCGCTCGAATCTGGAACTCTAGGTCTTTGGAACTTGGGCGGGGAGAGGATTCGATGAAGGATTGAAGAAAAAGCGAGCCTTGGTCCCATTATAAAGAGGAGAATACCAAGAGTCGTCTCCGTGGCCGTTTGGGACTCGCCGATAGAGGCGTGGCGAGCAGGCGCGGTTAAATTACTACGTCCGTATTAATGAGAATCCCGGATTAAGGGGAAACACGATCTGCTTCGACAAAGGCGTGCCAAAGAAACCGCCTCGCTAAATCGCTAAGGTGGTAAAGTAAAAAACAATTGAGTAATGGCTTGGTAGTGGTGTAGCGTCATGCCACAAAAAGCGTCAGCAGATTGAACTTGTGTATATATTATTATTCTCTCTACGGTGGAATGTGGAATTTATTTTGCGAGGCGGACACTATCTGGTGTTCACAATCTTCTATCATTTGGAGGAGGAACCCGCCTTGCAATGCCAAACAATATCTGCGCGGACTTATCGTCATTGAAGCCTGGTTAAGAGACTCTTGAGGAGTCTGGATTAGGGGTGTCCGGATAGCGGACTACCATCATCAGCGAACTATCATTTGCGGACTATCATCATCGACGGACTCCAAGACTATGAAGATACAAGATTGAAGACTTCTCCCGTGTCCGATGGGACTTTCCTTGGCGTGGAAGGCAAGCTTGGCGTCTGGATATGTAGATCTCTTACCATTGTAACCGACTCTATGTAACCCTAGCCCTCTCCGGTGTCTATATAAACGGATGGCTCTAGTCCGTAGGACTAACACAACAACCCTTACAATCATACCATAGGCTAGCTTCTAGGGTTTAGCCTCCTTGATCTCGTGGTAGATCCACTCCTGTAAACATCCACAATATCAATATCAATCGAGCAGGGCGTGGGTTTTACCTCCATCAAGAGGGCCCGAACCTGGGTAAAACATCGTGTCCCTTGTCTCCTGTTACCATCCGCCTAGACGCACAGTTCGGGACCCCCTACCCGAGATCCGCCGGTTTTGACACCGACAGCTGCTTTTAAGCATAGTGTCAAGGACGAATGGCTAGCACGACAGCTCGGCCAGGACAAACCAAGAACTATGGCAGTCCTTACTTATCTCACGACCCACTTTTGCACGAGTGAAGACAGTTGGCTTGCTCGCAAGAACACCAACCCAGACACATCCGGTACCTCCGAGGTTCGGGACGGAAATGGAAAGCACCGACGCAGCAAGAATAAATGTCGCCACAATGACGGCGAGGGTGTGAAGATACGGCAGTAAATGCTGGATTCCGAAACCAGAAGTCTGGAACCCGAAAGAAGGCCCCTAAAGGCAACAACGATGGCCCGTCTAGACTGGACACAATTCTGGACAGGCCTTGCCAGATCCACGGCACATCGGAGAAGCCCGCCAACCACACCAACCAAAATTGTTTGGTGATGAAACAGGCCGGCAAACTCACAGCCGAAGACTCAGGCAAAAGCCCACGAAGCGAGGACGATGACGAGCCCTGCATGATGAATAGTGGAGGCCAGAAACCCTTCCTTTCCAAGGTCAAGATGGTAAACATGATCTACGCAACCCACATACCAAAGAAGGAGAGGAAGCGAGCGCTACGGATGTATACTCCGTCGATCCAGTAGCGTTGAAGTTCAATCCATGGCCTGCTTGCCTGATCACGTTCGATCGCAGGGATAATCCCACCAACATACGCCATGGAGGGTCTGCAGCCCTAGTGCTAGACCCCATCATCGATGGATTCCACCTCACAAAAGTCCTAATGGACGGGGGAGCAGCCTCAACCTGATATACAAGGATATAGTGAGGAAAATGGGGATGGATCCATCAAGGATTGAACCCAGTAACACCACCTTCAAGGGGGTCATTCTGGGAGTGGAGGCCCGCTGCATGGGCACCGTGACGCTTGAAGTAGTGCTCGAATCTCCGGATAACTTCTGAAGCGAGGACTTGTTCTTCGATATCGCACCTTTTTGCAGTAGCTATCTGATACGTGCATTTTGCATCATGTTTACCCACTGTTATTTATAATGTTTTTAAGCATAATAATGCTTTTTGGAGTAATTCTAATGCCTTTTCTCTCATAATATGCAAGTTCCACACAAAGAGGGAGAATTCCGGCAGCTGGAAATCTGGACCTGAAAAAGCTACGTCAGGCTGTCTATTCTGCACAACTCCAAATGAGCTAAAACTTCATGAGGAATTTTTATGGAATAAATAACAATTATTGGGGCAAATAACTACCGGAGGGGGGCCACCTGGTGAGCACAAGACACCAGGGCGCACCAGGCCCCCCAGGCGCGCCTTGGTGGGTTGTGCTCAGCCCTGCCCACCTCCGGTGCCCCTCTTCTGGTATATAAGTCATTTTGACCTAGAAAAAAATAAGGGTAGGACTTTCGGGACGGAGCACCGCCATCTCGAGGTGGAACTTGGGCAGGAGCACTTTTTCCCTTCGGCGGAGCAATTCCGCCTGGGGAACTTCCCTCCCGGAGGGGGAAATCATCGTCATCATCATCACCAACAACTCTCCCATCTTGGGGAGGGCAATCTCCATCAACATCTTCAACAACACCATCTCCTCTCAAACCCTAGTTCATCTCTTGTGTTCAATCTTTGTACTGGAACTATAGATTGGTAATTGTGGGTGACTAGTAGTGTTGATTACATCTTGTAGTTGACTACTATATGGTTTATTTGGTGGAAGATTATATGTTCAGATCCATTATGCTATTTAATACCCGTCTGATCATGAGCATGATTATCATTTGTGAGTAGTTACTTTTGTTCTTGAGGTCACGGAAGAAATCATGTTGCAAGTAATCATGTGAACTTGATATGTGTTCGATATTTTGATAATATGTATGTTGTGATTCCCTTAGTGGTGTCATGTGAATGTCAACTACATGACACTTCACCATATTTGGGCCTAAGGGAATGCATTGTGGATTAGTTATTAGATGATGGGTTGCAAGAGTGACAGAAGCTTAAACCCTTGTTTATGTGCTATTCTGTAAGGGGCTGATTTGGATCCAAAAGTTCAATGCTATGGTTAGATTTATTCTTAATACTTTTCTCATAGTTGCGGATGCTTGCGAGGGGGTTAATCATAAGTAGGAGGTTTGTTCAAGTAATAACAGCACCTAAGCACCGGTCCACCCACATATCAAATTATCAAAGTAGCAAACACAAATCAAACCAACAGGATGAAAGTGATTAGATGTAATTTCCGTGTGTCCTCAAGAACACTTTGCTTATCATAAGAGACCGTTTTGGCATGTCCTTTGCCTCAAAAAGGATTGGGCTATCTTGCTGCACTTTTGTTACTATTACCATTACTTGCTCATTACAAATTACCTTGCTATAAACTACTCGTTACTTACAATTTCAGTGCTAGCAGACATTACCTTGCTGAAAACCACTTGTCATTTCCTTCTGCTCCTCGTTGGGTTTGACACTCTTACTTATCGAAAGGACTATGATTGATTCCCTATACTTGTGGGTCATCACTATCATGCCCTCCTCGGCCGAACAGTGTTGGCCAAATTCAATGTCGTTCCGCATTACGCGTACCTCAAGTTGAAGATGCCTGGTCCTTCGGGCGTCATAACTATGAATGGCAACACATAACGCTCACATCGAATGAAGAGCACACTGCGGCCCTAGTTGCCGAAGACCACACCGGCCTATATAGGCCCGGATGCCGACCCGCTGTAAGGTCCGGTGACAATAGTAAATGGGTTCAAACCTGTTCCCCATCATGGAAACCAGCATGCGTTCGCCGAAAATAGCGATACGCGCCCCACGACACACCCACATTCTTCATGCTCCACGTGCCTCATCAGCACAACTTCGCACTCAAAATACCATGGGAAGCCGTGGGGCATACATTAACCCGAAGTACATGTTCGGTTAAACCGAACTTCGGAATTACCTCGTCTTCGGATGACCGGGGACCAATTCCAGATACCCCCAAGCTTAAAGCTCCATCAGCAGGGTCCTCGCCCATCAAGGTCTCATCAAAGGTCCTAACCCCATGATGACCCACATGTATAGGGGATCTATCGTAGTCCTTTCTATAAGTAAGAGTGTCGAACCCAACGAGGAGGAGAAGGAAATGACAAGCAGTTTTCAGTAAGGTATTCTTTGCAAGCACTGAAATTATCGGTAACAAATAGTTTTGTGATAAGGTAATTCGTAATGGGTAACAAGTAACAAAAGTAAACAAGGCGCAGCAAGGTGGCCCAATCCATTTTGTAGCAAAGGACAAGCCTGGACAAACTCTTATACAAAGGAAAGCGCTCCCGAGGACACATGGGAATTATCGTCAAGCTAGTTTTCATCATGCTCATATGATTCACGTTCGTTACTTTGATAATTTGATATGTGGGTAGACCGGTGCTTGGGTACTGCCCTTCCTTGGAAAAGCATCCCACTTATGATTAACCCCTCTTGCAAGCATCCGCAACTAAAAAAGAATCATTAAGGTAAACCTAACAATAGCATGAAACTTATGGATCCAAATCAGCCCCTTACGAAACAACGCATAAACTAGGGTTTAAGCTTCTGTCACTCTAGCAACCCATCATCTACTTATTACTTCCCAATGCCTTCCCCTAGGCCCAAAACAATGGTGACGTGTCATGTAGTCGACGTTCAGATAACACCACTAGAGGAAAGACAACATACATCTCATCAAAATATCGAACGAATACCAAATTCGCATGACTACTTATAACAAGACTTCTCCCATGTCCTCAGGAACAAACATAACTACTCGCAAATCATATTCATGTTTATAATCAGATGGGTATTAATGTGCATAAAGGATCTGAACATATAATCTTCCACCGAATAAACCAACTAGAATCAACTAAAAGGAGTAATCAACACCACTAGCAACCCACAGGTACCAATCTGAGGTTTTGAGACAAAGATCGGATACAAGAGATGAACTAGGGTTTGAGAGGAGATGCTGCTGGTGAAGATGTTGATGGATATTGAACCCCTCCCGATGAGAGGATTGATGGTGATGACGATGGTGACGATTTCCCCCTCCCGGAGGGATGTTTCCCCGGCAGAACAGCTCCGCCAGAGCCCTAGATTGTTTCCGCCAAGGTTCCGCCTCGAGACGGCGACACTTTGTCCTGAAAGCTTGCTCCTTATTTTTTCCAGGGCAAAAGACACCTTATACCAGAAGATGGTCATCGGGGGGCGGCCAGGTGGCCCATGAGGCAGGGGGGCGCGCCCTCCACTCTCGTGGACGGTGGCTGGCCCCCCTCTGGTGCTTTCTTCACCCAATATTTTTAATATATTCCAAAACTGACTTTCGTGGAGTTTCAGGACTTTTGGAGTTGTGCAGAATAGGTCTATAATATTTTCTCCTTTTCCAGCCCAGAATTCCAGCTGTCGGCATTCTCCCTCTTCATGTAAATCTTGTAAAATAAGAGAGAAAAAGGCATAAGTATTGTGACATAATGTGTAATAACAGCCCATAATGCAATAAATATCGATATAAAAGCATGATGCAAAATGGACGTATCAACTCCCCCAAGCTTAGACCTTGCTTGTCCTCAAGCGGAAGCCGATATCGAAAAATATGTCCACATGTTTAGAGATAGAGGTGTCGATAAAATAAAATACGGACATGTGAGCATCATGATCATTCTTAGAATAGCAACATATATATATATATATATATATATATATATATATATATATATATATATATATATATATATATATATATATATATATATATATATATATGTCATATGATTTCTTATGCTGAAGTAACAATCTATTCACAATGTAAAGTATGAATCGAAACTTCATTGAGAAACTAGCAAACTAATCTCAGTCATTGAAGCAATTGCAATTTATCGTAACATTGGAAAGAGTCAATATAAGAGCTTTTCGGCAAGTCCACATACTCAACTATCATTTAGTCTTTCACAATTGCTAACACTCACGCAATAATTATGGGTATGAAGTTTTAATCGGACATAGAGAAAGATAGGGGCTTATAATTTTGCCTCCCAACCTTTTACCTCAAAGGTAATGTCAACAATAACGCTTTATGAAAACCCACATCCAATTGGATATATATATATATATATATATATATATATATATATATATATATATATATATATATATATATATATATATATATATATATATATATATATATATATATATATCATGATCTTTCCAACACATAGTGCTTGCCAAAGGATAAAGTGTAAAAAGGGAAGGTAAAGATCACCATGACTCCTGTATAAGCTATAAGACAAAAATAAAAGATAGGCCCTTCGCAGAGGGAAGCGGAGGTTGTCATGTGCTTTTATGGTTGGATACACAAAATCTTAATGCAAAAGAATGTCACTTTATATTGCCACTTGTGATAGGGACCTTTATTATGCAGTCCGTCGCTTTTATTTCTTCCATATCACAAGCTCGTATAAAGCTTATTTTCTCCACACTAATAGATCATACATATTTAGAGAGAAATTTTTATTGCTTGCAACAATGACAACTTACTTGAGGGATCTTATTCAATCCATAGGTAGATATGGTGGACTCTCATGTCAAAAATGGGTTTAAGGATATTCGGAAGCGCAAGTAGTATCTCTACTTGGTGCAAGGAATTTGGCTAGCATGAGGGGGAAATACAAGCTCAACATGTTGGATGATCCATGAAAATATAATTTATTTCGGATGTAAGCAAACATAACCCATTACGTTGTCTTCCTTGTCCAACATCAACCTTTTAGCATGTCATATTTTAATGAGTTCTCACAATCATAAAAGATGTCCAAGATAGTATGTTTATATGTGAGAACCTCTCTTTCTTTATTACTTCCTATTAATTGCAATGGTGACCAAAACTATGTTTGTCAACTCTCAACAACTTTTATTAATCATACTCTTTATATGTGAAGTCATTACTCTCCATAAGATCAATATGATCTCTTTATTTCTTTTTATTCTTTCTCCTCATTTTTTTATTCCCTCAAGATCATAGCAAGATAACCAAACCCTTGACTCAACACTAATCTTTATTATATATAGATCACGGACTCGATTACATAGATAAGGGTCAACACAAAAACTCAAAGCTAGATCATACTAAACTTTATTCTACTAGATCAAGATATAACCAAAAGGATCGAACTAAGAAAACGGTAAAGATAGATGTGTGATGGTGATACGATACCGGGGCACCTCCCCCAAGCTTGGCAGTTGCCAAGGGGAGTGCCCATACCCATGTATTTATGTCTCTTTCTGCGGAGGTGGTGATGATGGAGTTGTTGATGAACTCGTGTCACACATCGAGCGTAGGAGATTCTCCAATTTGTGAATAATGCCCTTGAGTGTGGTGATGTATTCTTGCAACAAAATTTTTTCATGAGTGAGATACTTGTTTTGCACCCGAACTATTTCAATCATCTTGAAAGCTTCTATTTCAATAGGGGTAAGATGGTTATAGTAAGGTTGAAGGATCTCTTCTTCTTCTGCTGACGGAGCTTGATCCTTCGTGGCCTTCTTGATCCTATCACCCTTGTTTATCTCCCCAAGTTCTTCTCTCTTCATCTCTATCTTCATTAGCCAAGCATCATCGCCCGTGTTGTTGGAGGAGGGGGACGACATGATGCCTGGCCTTGAAAACTCTGGCAGAAAACAGCTCGAAACAAAAACATGGGATATTTGTGTGGTACGGTGGTCAAAAACTTCGGGAGATTATATAATGAAATTTTACCGAATACAAGAAGTATCGTGCAAGAAAACGGGGTCCGGAGGGCACACGATGTGCCCACGAGGCAGGGGGCGCGCCCTCCACCCTCGTGGATGCCTCGTGTCCCTTTCGGACTACTTCTTATTTTCCTATTTTCTTAAATATTCCAAAACGGAGAAAAATTGCCATTAGAACTGTTTTGGAGTCGGTTTACTTACCGTACCACATACCTATTACTTTTCAGAGTCTGAAACGTTCTGGAAAGTGTCCCTTATGTACTCCTCCGGGGTTACGGTGTCAATAACATTGGTTTCAACATTTATGGGATTACCCGAGACATAATGTTTGATTCTTTGACCATTCACCACCTTTGGATTTGTGCCTTTGAAGTTGTTGATTTTTATGGCACCAGAACGATAGAGCTCCTCGATAACGTAAGGACCTTCCCATTTAGACATGAGTTTTCCTGCAAAAAAACTTAAACGAGAGTTGTATAGCAGAACATAATCACCTACATTAAACTCACGCTTTTGTATCCTTTTGTCATGCCATCTTTTAACTTTTTCTTTAAATAGTTTGGCATTCTCATAGACCTGGGTTCTCCACTCATCAAGCGAGCTAATGTCAAATAGTCTCTTCTCACCGGCGAGTTTGAAATCATAATTGAGCTCTTTAATGGCCCAATATTCCTTATGTTCTAGTTCGAGAGGTAAGTGACATGCTTTTCCACAAACCATTTTATACGGAGACATACCCATAAGATTTTTATATGCAGTTCTATAGGCCCATAATGCATCATCAAGTTTCTTGGACCAATTCTTTCTAGATCTATTAATAGTATTTTCCAAAATTAATTTAATCTCCCTATTGCTCAGTTCTACTTGACCACTAGACCGTGGGTGGTATGGTGATACAATTCTATGATTAACATCATACTTAGCAAGCATTTTACGAAAAGCACCATGAATAACATGTGAACCACCATCAGTCATTAAGTATCTAGGGACTCCAAACCTTGGAAATATAACTTCTTTAAGCATCCTAATAGAGGTGTTATGATCAGCACTACTAGTTGAAATAGCTTCTACCCACTTAGTAACGTAATCAACAGCAACTAAAATATGTGTATACCCATTAGAGGAAGGAAACGGTCCCATATAATCAAAGCCCCAAACATCAAATGGTTCCATAACAAGTGAATAGTTCATAGGAATTTCTTGACGTCTACTAATATTACCAATTCTTTGACATTCATCACAAGACAAGACAAACTTACGGGCATCCTTGAAAAGAGTAGGCCAATAAAAACCGGATTGCGACACCTTATGTTCAGTTCTATCTCCAGCATGGTGTCCTCCATAAGCCTCGGAGTGACGCTTGCGTAGGATCTGATCCTGTTCATGCTCAGGTACACAAAGTCTAATAACCCCATCTACTCCTTTATACAGGTGTGGGTCATCCCAGAAGTAATGTATTAAATCATAGAAAAACTTTTTCTTTTGCTGGTATGTGAAACTAGGTGGTATAAATTTAGCAACAATGTAATTAGCATAATCAGCATACCATGGAGTTGTACGAGAAGCATTTATGACAGCCAGTTGTTCATCGGTAAAGCTATCATCAATAGGTAGTGGGTCATTTAGAACATTTTCTAACCTGGACAAGTTGTCTGCAACGGGGTTCTCAGCTCCCTTTCTATCAATAATATGCAAATCAAATTCTTGTAGCAAGAGAACCCATCTAATAAGTCTAGGTTTAGCATCTTTATTTTCCATAAGATATTTAATAGCAACATGATCAGTGTGAACAATTACTTTAGAATCAACAATATAAGGTCTGAACTTATCACAAGAAAATACAACTGCTAAAAATTGTTTTTCAGTAGTAGCATACTTTCTCTAGGCACTGTCTAGAGTTTTACTAGCATATTGGATAACATTTAATTTCTTATTAAATCTTTGTCCTAGAACAACACCTACAGCGTAATCACTAGCATCACATATAATTTCAAAGGGTAAATTCCAATCAGGTGGCTAAACAATAGGTGCAGAAATCAAGGCTTTCTTAAGTATTTCAAATGCTTCTACACAATCATGATCGAAGACAAAAGGAGCATCCTTTTGTAAGAGATTAGTCAGAGGCCTATAATTTTTTGAGAAGTCTTTAATGAACCTCCTATAAAAACCAGCATGACCAAGGAAACTTCTTGTACCTTTAATGTCCTTAGGACACGGCATCTTTTCAATAGCATCAACCTTAGCTTTATCAACTTCAATACCTCTTTCAGAAATTTTATGCCCCAAGACAATACCTTCATTAACCATAAAGTGGCACTTTTCCCAATTCAAGACAAGATTAGTTTCTTCACATCTCTGCAAAACTCGATCAAGGTTGCTTAAGCAATCATCAAAAGAAGTTCCATACACGGAGAATTCATCCATGGAAACCTCAACAATATTTTCACAAAAGTCAGAGAATATAGCAGGCATACATCTTTGAAAGGTAGCAGGTGCATTACATAAACCAAAAGGCATACGTCTATAAGCAAAGGTACCGAAAGGGCAAGTAAAAGTGGTGTTTTCCTGATCCTCTTTTAACACAGGTATTTGAGAGAAATCAGAATAACCATCTAGAAAGCAAAAATGTGTATGTTTGGATAATCTTTCTAGCATTTTATCAATAATAGGTAAAGGGTAATGATCCTTTCTAGTAGCTTTATTTAATTTGTGGAAATCAATTACCATTCTATATCCTGTAACAATTCTTTGTGGGGTCAATTCATCTTTATCATTAGGGACAACAGTAATACCTCCCTTCTTAGGGACACAATGGACATGACTTACCCACTCACTATCAGCAACAGGATAAATTATACCTACCTCCAGAAGCTTTAGTATTTCATTTCTTACCACTTCTTTCATCTTAGGATTTAACCGTCGTTGGTGATGAACAACCGGTTTAGCGTCTTTCTCCAATTTTATTTTGTGCTGGCATAGAGAGGGACTAATGCCCTTAAGATCATCAAGAGTATATCCAATAGCAGCACGATGCTTCTTTAGAGTTTTCAATAATTTCTCTTCTTCCTGCTATGAAAGGTTAGCACTAACAATAACAGGATATATCTTATTTTCATCAAGATAAGCATATTTAAGAGTATCAGGTAATGGTTTAAGCTCAAACACAGGATCTCCCTTGGGTGGAGGAGGATCCCCTAGAATTTCAACAGGCAAGTTTGTTTCAAAACAGGTCCCTGTTTAAAGAATACTTCATCTATTTCCCTTCTTTCATTCATAAATGTATCATTTTCATGTTCTAGCAAATATTGTTCTAAAGGATCATGAGGAGGCATGGCAATAGAAGCAAGACCAATAATTTCATATTTACTAGGCAATTCTTTATCATGGGGTTGTCTACGAAATTTAGCAAAATTAAAATCATGAGACATATCCCCTAAACCAACAGTAACAATATCCTTTTCGTAGTCTATCCTAGCATTAACAGTATTCAAGAAGGGTCTACCAAATGTAATGGCACAGAAGTCATGTTGTGGGGAACCAAGAACAAGAAAATCAGTAGGATAATTAACTTCCCCACACAAGACTTCAACATCTCTAACAATCCCAACTGGTGAAATAGTATCTCTATTGGCAAGCTTAATTGTAGCATCAATATCTTCTATCTCAGCAGGTGCAATATCATGCATAATTTCATTGTATAAGGAATGAGGTATTTCACTCGCACTAGCACCCATATCACATCATGATAGCAATGATCTCCTATTTTAACAGAAATAACATGCATGCCTACAAAAGGGTCTATGTTTATTTTTAGTATCGGGTCTAGCAATTCTAGCAGCTTCATTACAGAAGTAAATAACATGCCCATCAATATTGTCGACCAAGAGATCTTTAACCATAGCAATACTAGGTTCAACTTTAATTTGCTCGGGGGGTGTAGGTGTTCTAGCATCACTCTTACGAACCACAGTTGAAGCTTTAGCATGATCCTTTATTCTAACAGGGAAAGGTGGTTTCTCAATATAACTGGTAGGAACAATAGGATCAACATTATAAGTGATAGTATTTTCTTCAACTTTGATAGGTTCAACTACTATTACTTCAATGGGACGATGATATTTAAACCACTTATCCTTAGGGAGATCAACATGAGTAGCAAATGATTCACAGAAAGAAGCTACTAT
Organism: Aegilops longissima; assembly: GCA_021605205.1. Classification (NCBI taxonomy): domain Eukaryota; kingdom Viridiplantae; phylum Streptophyta; class Magnoliopsida; order Poales; family Poaceae; genus Aegilops; species Aegilops longissima. The sequence continues at coordinate 33,480 of JAHIAM010002878.1, forward strand.
CTTAGAGTCAAATCCATATTTAGTGCTAAATTCACGAAAAGCATTGGTATCCATAAAAGATTTAACACAATCAAACTTAGGTGTTATACCTGACTCCTTACCTTCATCGAGTTCCCAATCTTCAGAGTTGCGTTTAATTCTTTCCAATAAATCCCATCTGAATTCAATTGTCTTCATCATAAAAGAACCAGTACAAGAAGTATCAAGCATGGAGCGATTATTGAGAGAAAACCGAGCATAATTTTTTTGAATAATAATTTCTCTTGAGAGCTCATGATTGGGGCATGAATATAACATTGACTTAAGCCTCCCCCAAGCTTGAGCGATACTTTCTCCTTCCCGAGGCCAAAATATATATATATATAATTACAATCACGATGAACCAGATGCATAGGCTAAAACTTCTGATGAAATTCCAATATCATCACATAGCCTAAATCATGTCAATGCCTTTCCCTTCAAAGATAAAGGGAAGACCTTCTTCTTGATAACATCCTCGGGCATACCAGCAACCTTCTCCCGTAAAAGGATTAGCTAGCAGTTTCTCTATCATACCCAAAGGAATTTCAAAGTAAACATTTTCAGTAGGTTTAGTAGGTTGAGGAGCAACTCTTTGCTCTGCTGGTCGGGGTCAAGATACCCCGAACAAGCCCCTCAAAGGATTATTTTCCATAGTAACAAGTGACAGTAAATTTCAGCACACTATATAAATTTTTCCTTACCAAATTCCACCTACCAAAGACGCTTCACTCCCCGGCAACAGCGCGAGAAAAGATTCTTGATGACCCACAAGTATAGGGGATCTATCGTAGTCCTTTCGATAAGTAAGAATGTCAAACCCAACGAGGAGCAGAAGGAAATGACAAGCAGTTTTCAGTAAGGTATTCTCTGCAAGCACTGAAATTATCGGTAACAAATAGTTTTGTGATAAGGTGCAACAAGGTGGCCCAATCCATTTTTTAGCAAAGGACAAGCCTGGACAAACTCTTATATAAAGGAAAGCGCTCCTGATGACACATGGGAATTCTCGTCAAGCTAGTTTCATCATGCTCATATGATTCGCATTCATTACTTTGATAATTTGATATGTGGGTAGACCAGTGCTTGGGTACTGCCCTTCCTTGGACAAGCATCCCACTTATGATTAACCCCTCTCGCAAGCATTCGCAACTACCAAAGAAGAATTGAGGTAATCCTAACCATAGCATGAAACATATGGATCCAAATCAGCCCCTTACGAAGCAACGCATAAACTAGGGTTTAAGCTTCTTTCACTCTAGCAACCCATCATCTACTTATTACTTCCCAATGCCTTCCCCTAGGCCCAAAACAATGGTGAGTTTCATGTAGTCGACGTTCACATAACACCACTAGATTAAAGACAACGTACATCTCATCAAAATATCGAACGAATACCAAATTCACATGACTACTTATAACAAGACTTCTCCCATGTCCTCAGGAACAAACATAACTACTCACAAATCATATTCATGTTCATAATCAGAGGGGTATTAATGTGCATAAAGGATCTGAACATATAATATTCCACCAAATAAACCAACTAGCATCAACTACAAGGAGTAATCAACACTACTAGCAACCCACAGGTACCAATATGAGGTTTTGAGACAAAGATCGGATTCAAGAGATGAACTAGGGTTTGAGAGGAGATGGTGCTGGTGAAGATGTTGATGGAGATTGAACCCCTCCCGATGAGAGGATTGATGGTGATGACAATGGTGATGATTTCCCCCTCCCAGAGGGATGTTTCCCCGGCAAAACAGCTCCGCCAAAGCCCTAGATTGTTTCCGCCAAGGTTCCACCTCGAGACGGCGGCGCTTCGTCCCGAAAGCTTCCTCCTTATTTTTTCCAGGGAAAAAGACACCTTATACCAGAAGATGGGCATCAGGGGGCTGCCAGGTGGCCCACGAGGCAGGGGTCACGCCCAGGGGGTAGGGCGCGCCCTCCACCCTCGTGGAGGGTGGGTGGCCCCCCTCTGGTGCTTTCTTCACCCGACATTTTAATATATTCCAAAACTTACTTTCGTGGAGTTTCAGGACTTTTGGAGTTGTGCAGAATAGGTCTCTAATATTTGCTCCTTTTCCAGCCCAGAATTCCAGCTGCCGGCATTCTCCCTCTTCATGTAAATCTTGTAAAATAAGAGAGAAAAAGGCATGTATTGTGACATAATTTGTAATAATAGCCCATAATGCAATAAATATCGATATAAAAGCATGATGCAAAATGGACGTATCACCCTACTACTAGGGAAAACCTTATACACAGAGGTATAGCAGTAGCGCTGGTTAGAACAGAGCGCTACTGCTACTTAGTAGTAGCGTGCATATGAAAGGCCCGCTACAACTATAGTTGTAGCAGTAGCGCGTCTGCGAGAAAAAGTTCTACTACTATAATTCCCACGTTGTTGCCGGTAGGCTAGGAATAGTAGTAGCGCGGAAGCAAAAAGCACGCTACCGCTAAGTTCCTTGTAGTAGCCTGTTTCCTGTATGGAGCGCTACTGCTAAAGAAGAAAATAAAATGGAAAACAAGTAGAAAAGTAAATTAAAATGAAAGAAGTAGAAAAATGAAAAATGAAAAAAAAGAAAATATAAAGATGAACAAAAGAAAAATAAAAATAAAGAAGAAAGGCATAGTAGTCGCTCTTGTTGCTGCAAAGCACTGTAGTTACTATAGCAATAGCGTGTTTCATAGGCTCGCGCTATAGCTACATTCCTTGATAAAAAGAAAATAAAAAGGAAAATAAATAACTACTTCCTATTGCTGTAGCGCGTTTTGGTAGAAAGCGCTATAGCTAAGTTAGTTGCACTATAGCTAATTAGCTATAGTGCGTTTCCGTACAAGCGCTACCGCCATGTTTGACTTAACTGGCCCGCGGGGTTTCCCCCGGCCACTTCCCCCAAATCCCCACTCACCTCTGTTGTCGCTGCTGCCGTCGCCCTACATCGCCGTCGCCCTCCGCAAGTCATTTGCTGCTGTCCGTGGCCATCTGGTGCCCTCCCTCGCCGGGCGCCTGAGCCCCGGCCAGGCCCTTGCTGCGTGCCCCCTCCCTCAGCCGCTCTGCCTCCTCCTGCTCCCTAACTCCGTCGCCGCCCGAGTTGAGCACGCCTACGTACACGTACTCATCCTCCTCCCCTACCTCTGCCTAGCTAGGGTTCCTAGTGTTCATCAGATTTTAGGGTTCATCTAATTAGTTAGGGTTCATCAAGTTAGCTAGTACTTGTAGATGCTCTAGTAGTTGTATAGTTGTTGTGCACCCGATGTAGTTAACTAAATATAAATTTTAGGACAAATGTGTATATGCTTAAGTAGTTAACTAAATATAATTTTAGGACAAATTTGTATATGCTTAAGTAGTTAACTAAATATAATTTTTAGGACAAACTTGTAGATGCTTAAGTACTAGGGTAGTAGGGTACAGTTAGGGTAGTAGGTTTAACTAGAAATGTTAGGGCAGTAGGGTTTAATGTTAATTAGGGAAGTAGGGTTTAGTTTACAGAAGAAAATCAATATAAAAATATAAATTTATATTAGTGCTGCAAGTCCAGTAGGTTCTTAATTTTTACTGATTTTTTATTATGACAGAAATTTAGGACATAATTTTAATTGAGTCCTAGGGTTCACAATTTGAAATTTAGGACAGAAGTTGAGTTTTAGGGTTCAAAATTTATATTAGAACATAATTTTTATTAGGAAAACAATTTAGGACATAAATATGTAAAGGTTCTAGGTTTCTAGGGTTCATCCATCTATATTTGGTTTTTTAATTGAGTTTGAGAGAGCATGAGATTTGTGTAGATTTTCTTGAAGTGTCAAACACTAGGAGATGCAAATTTGAAGTGGTCATGTTATATCCAAATTTCTCAATAGTGTTTGCTCATGTTTATATACTGTTGTAGTTGCTCGTGTACATGTTCTTAAGTGGTCCTGTTATGCAACATTGAAGTGGTTTGATTGTGCCCAAGTGGCCTATGTCTTGCCGGAATGTTAATTCATTTCCGTTCTGGCAAATTTCATGTGCTCGATTTGTCCACTTTTTTGCAAAGGTCATGACGAAATTTTCTGTGAATTTCGGCATGACTTGTGCAACAACTAGGACATATCGAGTGCTTGGGATTTGCCGCACTGGGAAGGAATCAACGTTCCTGCAAAACATAGGCTTTTTTATATCATTATTCATTTTATTAGGTCCAGAATTAATTGACTAGATTTAATCATAGGAAACATGGCTAGCAACGATGAAGGACAGGGTTCTGGTGATTGTAACGTCTACATGGTGGCAGACGATTATTTGAACCTTCTTGTCGAGCAATGGTTGTTGCAGGGCCCACCTGTCACATCCGAGACCGACGTTGAGACCAGGGCCGAGACTGGCGTTGAGTGTCGTATTCGGGTTTCCGCAGACCCTTGAGATGTTCGAACTCTGGTGTGCATACGAAGAACTCCCTCTTCCCAGTCTGCCTGCTCAACGATTCCATGGCCTAGCTCAACGAACCCAAGGGACAAGGGACACGGCAGTTTATCCTGGTTCGGGTCACCTTCCGGTGTAATACCCTACTCCATCTTTTTGGTGGATTGCCTCAAGGGGCTGAGGATGAACTAGTACAGTGGATGAACAACCTCAGGAGCTGAGTTGTCCTTGAGCTCGATGAGCTGGTGAGGTGGTTCGGGTGGGATCTCTCTCCCTCTATGGTGGTGGCTAAGTCCTATTTATAGTGGCCTTGGTCCTCTCTTCCCAAATGTAGGCGGGAAGGGATCCCACAATGGCCAAATTCAAAGGGAGACAACTAGTACAAGTTATCCTAACAAAAGTAGTCTTCGCCTGCAAAAGACTCTGGTGGTGACGTTGCAGTGGGCTCCGCGATGACCTCCGTCCTGGCGGTCTTGGTCTTGTTGGACCGATATGGAAACCTTTAGTTGATTCCTTGGGACCCCGCGCCTGCGCTTGCCTCCTTGGTACCAAAGAGGAAACTGGTACACTGCACTGGCTGGCGCTCACCTGGCATTGGTCGTCATGTCTCACGTCATGTGCACCTTGCGAGGTGCACCTTGCATTGATATATCCGCTCCTTAGGAGCCAGAGCGTCGTCCGCCTCATGAGGCTTGGCCCCTCGCGAGGGTCTTGAGTTGTTGTTGCAGGAGTTGGGCCGTACCGGGCCTGCTGACTGAGCCACGCTGCAGGCCACAGGCACGCAAGTCTGGGCACCCCCGTTCCTAGGACGCCGACAGTAGCGCTCGGGCCCAAGACGCGCTCGGACTTGGCTTCAAGGCGAAGCCAAAGGGAAAGGGCGGAGCGCCGCGGGCCCCAACCACCAGTGGCCTTGGTCGACGCATGGCGATTGATGTGACGTGGGCGCCCCCACTTCCCCATGCAGCCTTGATATTCGCCGAGTTTGGCGGTCCCCGTTGCCGACTCAGCTTCGTCTTCATTGCTAGCCGCGCGCTCCCTTGGCTCCACCACCTCCTCAGCTCTGACGCCAACTCCGGTCCTTCCTTCCGACACGGTGTCGAGGTTGACGAGGAAGAAGAAGGGGAAAACCCACGCCCCGGTCGAATCTCCGCCGGCCTTCGAGCCCGCCCTCGAGTGGTCGACGATGGTCTATCGGGAGATGCTGGACAAGAACCGTCCAGCGCTCGCCGCCAGTTCGAATGAGTGGAGTGTGACGGTGTCTTGGACCGCCTCCCATTCCATATGGTCGACATGGCGGCCACCGAGATCCCCATTCATCTCCACGCCCTCTTGGCAGGACAGATTCCCCCCTTCTATGACTTTCTTCAATGCTATAATTTCGCATTACCAAGTCCAGGCGCTGCATCTAGACCCCCAATCCATTATTCTCCTTGTTGTCTTCGCCTTCGTCTACGAGGCCATGGAGGGCATTGCTCCCTCCGTGGCCTTATTTCACCATTTCTTCTCGCTTCACCTGATCGACGCCCGTCAGTGCTCGGGGTGCATAACTTTTTAGGCTATGGCGGCGACGGCCAGCTCAGGGATCGACTTCGAGCTCACGCTGGTTGTAAGTGGATTCTTTAAGCGGTGGGTGTTCATGGATGTCGGTGTGCTTAACTCCCTGCTCTTGCTCCCCCGGGCGCCGGCTGTACCCAGCTCCAGGTGGGGGCACGCGAAGCTTGCCGACCCTCGGGTGGCCCACGTATGGCGCCGGCTGACCAGGTTGAAGGAGCTTGGGGTGACGGCGCCCATGGTGGTGAAGGAGTTCGTTCAGTGCCGTATTGCTCCTCTCCAGTGCCATTCTCGACGGATGTGGTCCTTCGCTGGCAGCAGGGACCCCATGAGGCTTCATGTTCCTGCGCTTCCTCCTAAAACACTACACACGGCGCTCGACCTCCTGATGGGCGAACCCACGCCAGCCGCACTTCCGAAGGAGGGCTGCCACCTGTACTGCTGCTCGAACATGGAGGGGTTCCTGGGCAGATGCCCCTCTTTGACGAATGGGGGTTGCGCCCGGCCGGGCTTGAGGGGTCCCGCGAGAACCCTGTCCTTGTGGTCCCTCTGCATGTCGTCCCTGCGGCACACTCCCCGGAAGTGGATGCTGGGGGGCGGGCGCCGCCGAGTGCCGCCGGGGCGGCCACCGATGACGCGACGCAGCCCGGTGCTCCTGAGATGGCAGCCCTCGAGGCTCGGGTGCGCCATCCTGAAGTAATGACTGAAGAGGCGACGTGACCCGAGGCTCCCGATGTCGTCGCTCCTGAAGCCTGGGGAAGCGGTCCTGAGGTGGTGGCCCGGGAGATGACGCGGCCCAGGGCTCTCGAGGTCGCCACTCCAGGGAATCCGCAGCCCGCCCCAGATGCCGACGGCCGCGCCCTGGGCTTCGGCAAGCTGGCCCTGAACTTTGAGGTGCTCCGCAAGAGAAAGGGGCCTCCCTGCTGTGGTGGCGACGCCTACCAGCCATTGAAGCAGAGGAAGTATATAGCTATAGACGAGTAAGTACCTCTTCCTCGTGATTCTCAGCACATTGCATCCTCTCCTAACAATGCTCCTTCATGTTCCCTTCATCCGCTACAACAAGATCTACTGAGGAGTAGCCCCCATCTACCCTCGGCTCACCCCTAGTCTCGGGCTCCCCTCGCCAGTCAATCGCGCGGGGCGCAAGGCCTGTCCTAGAGCCAGTCGTGCCGATGGGGGCCTTGACACTGCGTTCCTGTCGTCACTCCTTCGTGATCTGCCCTGGGGTGCAAAAGGCGTGCCGAGGGCTCCTCCGTTGGGTGTCACCGGTGGTTGGGCGATCCCAGCCTTGGCTTCATCTTCGAGTGGTGTCGTGGAATTAACACATCAGATGTCCTCATGAAAGGACTTAGTCGTGGAGCCATCGCAATGGGTTAGCTTGAAGGGGTTTAAACCGGACAAGGGACACATGAGTTTATACTAGTTCGGCCCCTTCGATGAAGGTAAAAGCCTACGTCTAGTTGTGATGGGATTGATTGGGTTTCGATGACCAGGGAGCGAAATACGCTTGCCTGAGTCTCGAGTTGTTGTCTGTTGTCCCTGAACCGCCGCTGGGTCGTCCCTTTATATACACAGGTTGATGCCCGGCCGGTCTACAGAGCCCCGAGGCCGACTCATACAAAGTGTACGGCTCGGTCTCTCCTTTCCTAACTTATATTACAAGTTTACATAGTCATGGCGGTTTACCACTATGGGCCCTAATCCGCCTTTGGGCTGCGGGCTTCTAAGCTTTGTTAGTAAAACACCATCTTCTGGATCTTCATGGGCTTCAGCATAGTCGAGGGTGAACCGGGCCCTCCTGGCCGGTTTACACTCAGTAGCTATATCCTCATCATTAGGACCCAGATTGATTTGAATTTGTTCATGTCAATCTTCAATACTTCAAAGATATCTTGTAGGCGTCCTCTTGTATTTTCGTAAACCGCCATATTGTCTTCTCCTGTAAACTTTGTAAACCGTCGTGACGTCATCTTCTGAACACAGCAACGGTCCATCATGAAATCATCTCTGTATAAAAAGATTAAAAAGATTCCCTTCACTTAATGGCTATCCTGAAAATCGAGGCGACAGGCGCACCCACTTTGCCGCTTTAGGCTCCTTGATTCTCGCGCTTGCCATTTATTCTTTCCTCTATAAATAAAGCCCGAGGGCCCTTCTCTCTCTTCCCCTTCTGTGCCTTCTTCTTCCTCGCGACGCCCAAGCTCTGAAGCTCCGCCGCCGTCCGTGACCCTTGAGAGCTGCATCGACAAAGGCCGCTGCATCAACCTAATATAGATCAGAAACTCGTCACACCCCTCCGAAGTAAATCTGCAATGGTAAGTTTCCTCTTTCCTTCATCTTTAGATCTGTGTTTAGGGTTCGCGAGCTCATCTGTATAGTTCTTCATTCTTCCTCTTCGTCCTTCCTTACGCCATGTAGTTTTGATCCAATAGCAGTGTAGATCTCATGTGGTAGTTATTCCGCATCCGTTTTTAATGCTAGCAGATCTTCCTTTTCTTCTGTAGAATATATGACCTTCTCTGTTCTGCTTAACGCCTTTAGAGATCACAGAAAAATTGCTTTACAGATGTGCGGTAGATCCAAATAAATTTGAGCATTGTGTGAAACCTGTTTCTGTCAACACTTAGTAGAAATTTTGAATCTTGGCCTTTCTGCCTATGGGCGGTTTAACCTTTGATAGCCAATCCGCCATATATCATTAGCCCTCTCTTAAACCGCCAACTGAACCTTGCATTGTATTTTTCTCCGGTTTAACATTGAATTGTACACCTTAAACCATAAATTGTAAAACCGGCACTTGTTTTTCCTTTCAGTTCCCCCCTTCCGGAATGGCAAAACAATTCGCTGCTTGCAATTGGGTTTTGTCCCGGATTACGGAAACACAAATCAACGGTTATGTCACCACTGGTGTTTTAGCCTCAAAAAGGGTTCTCCACTGGCGAGTTCCGGAATCGGAATGTCCACCTGAACCTCAAGAAGGAGAGGTGATTGTTTTTATGCAACACTTAGACCGGGGATTCAGTCCGCCCGGATCAAATTTTTTCTGGGATGTCCTTGCAAGCTTCCAACTCCATCCGCAAGATATTGGTCCGAACTCTGTGTCCAATATATGCAACTTTCAAGTGTTCTGCGAAGTCTATCTTCAAGAAGAGCCAACCATGGAGCTATTTCGGGACTTCTTTCATTTGAACCACCATACGGAATTCTCAGATGGTCCCAACATAGAGCTTGGCGGCGTTTCAATTCAGAAAAGGAAAGAAGTTGAATTCCCTCATGCAAAACATTATAGCCATCCTAAAGATTGGAATCAGACCTGGTTTTACTGCCGGAACACTGCCCCTGATGGAGAAAAGCCTTTTTCGGGTTATCGCCCTCACCGGCTTAGCAACATCCACCCATTACCTTTACGCTTGACCGCCGCAGAACGGAAGAATTTCGCACCTCAACTCGCCAAGCTCCGGGTTCTGATGGCCAACGGTTTAACTGGCATTGATCTTGTCCGCTGCTGGGTTTCTTGGGGCATTTTACCTTTGAGCCGCCGCCCCGGATTGATGCATGAATATACTGGTGATGTCAAAGACCCTCAACGATATCACGAAATAGTAATAACCGATCTTGAAGTTACTGAATCGGTGAAGAAAATGCTTGATGAACCGATCTCTGCATGTAGCCAAACCGGGTTGGCTCCGTTTTACGTCTCCAATAAACCGCCAGCGGTAAAGTTCATCTAAATACTTTACTGATTTGCTTCCGTATTGACTGTGTACTAACCTTTCCTTGTCTTAATTTCAGGCTAACAACTCCTTTTGGAAACGGACTAAACCGGCCCGGGCTCCTCGTGCAAAGACCAAGGCCACCAAGAAAGCTGGCAAGAAGAAAACCACCGAGTCTTCTGATCCGCCAGAAGATGAAGAATCAGACGCTGAGGTAGAACTTGACTCACTTGGTTCCCTTTTCATTCATCTTATTGACAATTACTATTCCCAGGATGATGCTGAGGCCAGCCATGCAGAACATGTTGAGGTAATCCTTCTTTCTTCCGATTCAGATCTTGTACCGGTTCAAAGAATTTGCCGCACAGTCCGGAAAGTAAAACAATCTCACCCCCTTGCTCATTTGGATCCAAAATTTTCTTTGGAGACACAGCAAGTTGAAGAACGTCGCACCACCCGGCATAGCGGTCAACAAATCACGTCGTCTGGTTTAGCTGATACGCCAATCCGGAAACATCGTCCAGAGGTGACTTGTTCTCCTGAAAAACGTTACCCTTTGAAAGGTTTCTTCCAATGCCCTCTCAATCCGTCTGACCCGAATTACCAGGCTTCTTCCAACTCGTCTGGCGGTTCATCAACCACTTAGCTGCCTCCTCTCAAAGTCATCGCTGGGTAAGTATATTACTCCTTAATTTGTTTCTTTTATTTATCGGTTTACCATATTCTAACCTTTGATGTTGTAGTGCCAAGGCTCGATTAAGTAAGAAAGCCAAGACCAGCGACCCTATTGTTGATGTTGATCCAGAGAAGACTCCAGAGAATCATGGCGAAGACCCTGAAGTTGCTATAGACAGCTCTGCTGGGAAAAACCAAGATGCTGATGCTAACCCGCCAGAGGTTGAACCGAATGTAGAGGTTGATACTTCACATCCTCCTGCTCCTCCATGTCCAACAGTGGAACAACGGGGCTCAACTGCTGTTCCGCCAAGCCCGGCTAACAAACCGCCGAGCCCTGCTACCAAGGTGCCAAGCCCTGTTAAGAATGTCAATTCATCCAGTCCGGCCAAAGATGATGACGTTGTTGTTACTGGTACTGCATATACCGCCCCTGGTAATCCTGTTGCTCTATCAAAGCACACTGCCAAGGATGAATTTGCTGCTATGAGCAAGGCGAAGGAGAAAACTGATTTGTCAGCTTATGTCGATCTTTCTGCTCAAGAACTTCACTCCGGCTTCTTGAACCGGCTTTACACAAGCCGTGATTATGAAGCCGGTTTAGTAAATCTGATGAAGGAGCGCTATGAGGTAAACAGTTTTGCTCTTTGCTCTGTACCTTCATTGCATTGTAGCCCCCAAGGGCCGGTTTGTCTTTAGAAAGTCAAACCGGGACTTTGTATATTCCATATTGTACTTTATGAGATTTCCTTGTGTATTTCTGATCAAACACACATTAGCCCCCAAGTGCCATGATTAAAACTTGTATTAATCCTTGGGACTTCAATAATCAGCATAAAAATGATCCGCATTAGCCCCCAAGTGCCAAGTGTATAACTGGTTAGATGCTTGGGACTTTAACAAAGATATTAACATGCTCTCTTACTGTTGCAGAGTGAGATAAGCCAACAAGTCTCACAAATTGCGGACCTTCAAGAAAATCTGAAATCCCAACAAGCAGAAACCACCAAGGCCAAGGATGAGTTGAAAACCGCCTTAACCACCACAGAGCAGCTCAAGGAATGGTTCAAGTCTGAGCAGCCCAGCTGGGATACTGAAAAGGCTGGATTGCTGAAGCGGGCGGAAGATGCTGAATCAGCTCTTAAACCGGTGACGGAAGAGCTTACTGGATTAAAGCGCCAAGTCAATGCCATGACCTCTGCAATATTTGGTAAGCACTGTTTACCAAGGCTTTATGAATATTCCGCTTTGAAATTTTCTTCGGTTTAACATGAACTTCTTAAACCGCTATAGGCAGGAGCATTGCTCATCTGGGTTCTGATATACGGAAGAAACTCAAGGCCGCGTATACGCTGATTGAACAGCTGTATACCTGCGTCCAACGGGTTATCTGCGCCAGTTCTTATGACAATGTGGCTCCAACACTGATCAAGGACACGCTGGACCGGCTATCTATGACGCCAGCGCAGATAGAAGAGTCGAAGCGATCCGCTGCCCGGGCTGGCGCTTTACTAGCACTGACCCGAGCCAAGGCATGGATAGCTAATCTTGATCCGGCTGATATAGCCAAGGGCTTCCCCAGTGCACAAGAAAACAAGGGAGATGCGTCCTTTGGCGAGTCAGTTGGCAGAAGAGGCTAACCTGATGGTTCACCGATCCTTCTACGACGCAAACAACAAACGGGTTGAAGCTGTTATTCCTGAAGTGCAGAACCTTGTTCCACCAATCCGTAAGCACACTTACGCCTCGACGCTGATCCGCTGAGCTTATAAGTGAAGAGGCTGTCTTTCAGGCTTTAACCCAGATTGACTGGACCACCAATGACTTCCGGCCATTGGATGGGGAGGAGGAGGCTGAACCGACGCCAAATGACCCATCTACTTCACATCAAACCGCGATCAAGCTTAATCACAAGTCGGTTGATACGCCGTAAACCGTCTGCTAGAAACAATTCCATATTTTGGGCCTCTCAATGCCTTGTAATAGGGTAGCAAAACTATTTTGATCTGCTGCCATCGTGCAGGAGGAGATACTTTACGTGATCCGCCATGTCAATGCCAATTTTGGTTCAGATATGCTGCCATCATAATATGCAACTCCTGTGTGTGCATAGAAAGAAACAGGGTCCTGGCGGTTTACCGTCGGACGGGTCATAATGCCCAAGAAAAGGGCTGATTGATAATCAAACCGTAAAAATATGAAATGATTCATACCTGTGATGTAATATCCATGTTTAGTTGGCTGGTTAACTTTGATTGTAATAAGGGTGAAAACCCAAATCTGAAATTCTTTGTATAACCCCATCATGTACTGATGTTGTATAGTAAGTCATACCGGGTGATGATACACACCAGATGATCAAAGCTGGTGACTGGTAGTCAACGCCAGGCCGGGTTAACAAACTCCAGTTTAAGAAGAAGGTCTGTCAACGTGTAGTTGCAAACGAAGCCGGTTTAAAGAATACCGGGCTAATAAAATGACTGATAAGGCCAAGAAAATCGATTTAATATAAAATTCAGCAAAATGCAAATAAAACCGTTTAGTCGAGGCTTTTTGAGGCCTGCCAGGCCCAAATTCGAGGATTTTTGTGGGCTACCAGGCCGCTGAGTTGAACCATTTAACAAAGCCTTTTAAGATGGACCTCCAACTAACCAATCACCGTTTTAACTTTGACAAGTGCAGGGTCTCAATGAGAGTAATCACAAACGCTCGAGGGCCGTGCCAGATGACCTGGATAGGAGTGTCTTACTTGATGAAGGCAGGTTAACCCGGGTTTTAGGTAAATATACCAGAAGCTTCCAAGCCGTGGGTCGATACACTACAAGGGTCCATTCAAACTCCTTGGTATTTGACACAAGAAGCCCCCATGTAACGTGATGAGCTGTGCTCATTGGGTGCCTATGTTTGAGTTGTGCATAGCATCCGGACTCTCTTTGGCCCCTTGGGTGTGAAGCTCCCAAGCTTTGTGGCTTGATAGTCGGTTTAACAGGTAGTACTCCGCTTTGTCAGCCGAAGCCCCCATGTAACTCAAAGGATATTTGAGAAAAAATAGCAGAGGCCCCGCTTAGAGCAAGGATGCTAATTTATTTATTGACCATAATGTATAAATTGTCGAAATATGTACATAAGAAGAGCCTATGGCTCAAGTGTAATAAGGCCGGAGGAGAGCTATGTTCCATGGCCGCCGGGTCTCCTCCTCAGAGTTGCGTGAGTTGTCTCGAACGTCAATGAGGTAGTATGATCTGTTGTGCAGGTTCTTGCTGACCACAAAGGGTCCTTCCCAAGGCGGGGATAACTTGTGCATGTCGGTCTGATCCTGGATGAGCCGGAGCACCAAGTCACCTTCTTGAAAGGTTCTTGTCCTAACCCGGCGGCTGTGATAACGCCATAGATCTTGTTGATAAACCGCTGATCGAGCCAGAGCCATATCCCGTTTTTCATCTAATAGGTCCAGTGCCTCTTGGCGAGCTTGCTCGTTGTCCGCTTCAACATAATTAGCAACCCGGGGCGAGTCATGACGTATATCACTTGGGCGAACCGCCTCTGCCCCATATACCATAAAGAAATGCGTGTAACCTGTTGATCGATTGGGGGTGGTGTTGATACTCCATAACACAGAAGGTAATTCTTCCACCCAACAACCCGGCGTCTGCTTCAAGGGAATCATGAGCCGGGGTTTAAGACCCTTTAAAATTTCTTGATTAGCTCGCTCCGCTTGACCATTGGATTGAGGGTGTGCCATAGATGCTAGGTCAAGCCGGATGTGCTCTCTCTGACAGAAATCCTCCATCTCACCTTTGGAAAGGTTGGTACCATTATCCATGATGATATTGTGTGGAAAGCCAAAACGAAAGATAATCTTTTTGGGAAATTGAACCGCCGAGCTGCATCACACTTGCTAACAGTTCGCTTCAACCCACTTGGTGAATTTATCAACCGCCACCAACAGTGGGTCTTCTTGTCCCGGGAACGCTTAAAGGGTCCCACCATATCAAGCCCCCAAGTAGCAAAAGGCCAAGTAATAGGAATCATCCGTAGTTCCTGAGCCAGAATATGAGCTCTACGTGAATTTTTTGACAAACATCACATCGCTTTACCAGATCCTCCGCATCAGCATGAGCTGTCAACCAGTAAAACCCATGACGAAAAGCTTTTGCAACCAGGGACTTTGAACCGGCATGATGACCACAATCCCCTTCATGAATTTCCCGTAGGATCTCTTGGCCTTCTTCCAGAGCAATGAAATGCTGAAATACGCCCGAAACGCTACAGTGGTGTAACTCGCCATGGTGAATAACCATTGACTTGGACCGCCGGACTATCTGTCGAGCCAGGACATTATCATTTGGTAGCTCGCCCCGGCTCATATACGCTAACCGTCCAATCTGGTATAATGTGTAAAGCGGCCACCAACTGAGCCTACGGATCCGGAACAGCCAAATCCTCTTCTGTAGGCACCTTAACAGACGGGTTATGCAAGATATCTAAAAAGGTGTTAGGAGGTACCGGTTTACGCTGAGATCCAAGCCGCTCAAAGCGCCCGCTGCTTCGCTTTTGCGCCGATCGATATGCTCAACCCGATACCCTTTGAAATGACTCGCCACAATATCCACCTCACGCCTGTAAGCCGCCATGAGTGGATCCTTAGAATCCCAAGTACCAGAAAGTTGCAGAGCCACCAGATCAGAATCTCTGAAACAACGAACTCGACTTAAGTTCATCTCTTTGGCCACACGGGGACCATGGAGTAAAGCTCCATACTCAGCTGCGTTGTTAGTACAAGGAAACATCAAGCGGAGGACATAGCAAATTTTATCCCCTCGAGGGGAAGTAAGGACAACTCCAGCCCCCGAGCCTTCCAACTGCCTGGATCCATCAAAATGAATGGTCCAAGACGATTATCCGGTTTATCTTCCGGTGCTTATGCTCGGTCCACCATTGATAAAATCCACAAGAGCCTGAGACTTGATGGCTGTTCGAGGTACATACTTTAAACCATATGGTCCAAGCTCAATTGCCCACTTTGCAACCCGGCCAGTTGCTTCCCTGTTTTGAATTATATCGCCCAAAGGAGCAGAACTAACCATCGTGATTGGATGGCCTTGAAAATATTGCTTGAGTTTTCGACCGCCATAAAAACCCGCACACCAACTTCGCCAATGTGGATAGCGTTGTTTTGACTCGATCAGACTTTGCTGATGTAGTATATAGGTCGTTGAACCGGATATTCCTTCCCAGCTTCTTTACGCCAACCACAATTGCCACATCGACCGCCGGGCATTGGCAGCCACGATATAACAAAGCAAAGGCTCATGATCAATCGGGGCTGCAAGAACCGGCGGTTCAACCAACTCGCCGCTTAGCTCCTCAAAGGCCGATTGGCTGCATCACCTGCATTTAAGTCATCCGCCTTTTTCAACATCCGATACAAAGGGATTGCCTTCTCTCCCAAACGACGATAAACCGCTAAGGGCTGCAATCGACCACGAGACGCTGAACATCATTGATACACTTCGTTTAGCCAGGATGTGATTGCCTTAGTTTTTCTCGGGTTAGCCTCAATGCCCCTGTTGGATACTAGAAACCCGAGAAGCTTGCCTGCCGGAACACCAAAAACACATTTATCCGGATTAAGCATCATCTTGTAAATCCAAAGATTTTCAAACGTCTCCTTGAGGTCATCGATAAGTGTTTCCTTCTTCCTGGATTTTACCACAATGTCATCCACATAAGCATGAACATTACGCCCTATCTGCGTGTGAAGACAATTTTGCACACAACACTGATAAGTTGCCTAAGGACTCTTGAGCCCAAAGGGCATAGAGACATAGCAGAAGGCTCCAAAATGAGTGATGAAGATTGTCTTCTCCTGGTCCTTAACTGCCATCTTGATCTGATGATATCCTGAATAAGCATCCAAAAAACCTCAGGCGCTCACAATCCGCCGTCGCATCAATGATCTGATCAATACGCGGGAGAGCAAAGGGATCAGCCGGGCAAGCCTTATTCAAGTCCGTGTAGTCCACACACATACGCCAAGTGCCGTTTTTCTTAAGAACCAGCACCGGATTAGCCAACCATTCGGATGAAACACTTCGACGATAAAACCAGCAGCCAACAGCCGGGCTACCTCTTCACCAATTGCCTTGGCGCCTTTCTTCATTAAAGCGACAAGAAATTGCTTGACTGGTTTAAACTTCGGATCAATATTAAGAGTGTGCTCACGAAGTTCCCTCTCAGACACCGGCATGTCAAGGCTTCCATGCAAAATGTCCCGGTTCTCACGGATGAACTCGATGAGCCGCTTCCTATTTTGGATCCAGATTGGTGCCGATGTCGAATCGCTTGGACGAATCGCCAGTACGAAGTCAACAAGCTTAGTCTCGCTCACCGTTTGAAATGCAGGTTGGGTCATGCTCAAGCAGGGCTTCTTCAGAGGGGTCATATCTGCCGGATCAACATTCTCCTTATAAAACTTTAGCTCTTCTGTAGCACAAACCGCCTCAGCATAAGCCGCATCACCTTCCTCGCAATCCAACGCGATTTTTCGACTTCCATGAACCATGATAGTCCCTTTATGACCCGACATCTTGAGCTACAAATAAATATAACAAGGCCTTGCCATGAATTTTGCATAAGCCGACCGCCCAAACAGCACATGATACGGGCTCTAGATTCTTACTACCTCAAAGGTCAATGTCTCAGACCTAGAGTCATGCTCATCACCAAACACAACTTCCAAAGCGATCTTACCTACGGGATATGACGATTTACCTGGTACCACACCATGAAAAACAGTGTTGGACGGTTTAAGATTCTTATCTGTCAACCCCATGCGACGGAATGTCTCATAATATAGAATATTGATACTGCTTCCTGCATCCATGAGTACTTTGGTGAACTTATAACCTCCCACCTGAGGCGCCACCACCAGAGCTAGTTGACCCGGATTGTCAACCCGGGGCGGATGATCCTCCCTACTCCACACAATAGGCTGTTCCACCACCGCAGATAACGGAACTGCCGTTCAACAAAGATTGGCTGCCCTCTTGTGAAGCTTATGATCACGCTTGTACGCACTAGTGGTGAACACATGATATCGCCCACCATTCAACTGCTTTGGGTGACTCGTAACCCGGCTCGCCGCTGATTCCCTTGATTATTCTCGCTGGTTATTACCACCTTGGTTGTTCGTTGCCATGATTACTCAAACCCGAGTTTGAACCGCCGCCACCATGGAAACCTGAACTGAACCGCCCGACGGACCCCGATCATACCGAAAAGATCAGAGTTTTGAACTCCTTCATAATGTTACAATCCTTCCAGAGATGCGCTGTAAGAGCCTCCTTGGTCCCATGCTTCGACATGGCTGATTCAACAAACGCCCAGATTCATCTCCCGCCGCAGATCGGGCGGTTTACCTTTTCGCAACTGCACATTAGCGCTAGCCACAAAATCTGAATCCGCTTTACGCTACCATTATTCCCATGGCCTCCTTGGTTGTGTCGCTGTCCTTTGCACCGCCATTCTTCTTTCCCTTCTCCGCTTTCATTATCGTAATCGGGATCCTTGGTATTATCGTAATCGCATACTTTACCAAGGCTGCCATGAGGGTTCCCATGTCGCTGTAGTGGCGCTTTGAGCCGTCCCAACTTCATCTTCAGTGACTTAAACCGCAATTGCGCCCAGCAGTGATGATCGCTGACCAGCGTTAATCCGGCCTGACGAGTGTAAAACTTCAAACCCGCGCACTCCAATGAGTTATGGACTCGTTTTCCTTGAACACAAGCATCCAGATCCACAATGGACATGGGCTGCTTGCACGTGTCTTTGAAATTGGCTATAAACCGGCCTTCAACTCGATCCCATGACTCGATGGAATTAGTCGGCAGATTTTTCAACCAAGCACGGGCTGTTCCTCCAACATCATCGGAAGTACTTTGCACAAGCTGCTTCATCTACATCTAGCATCTCCATTGCCATCTCATAACTCTCGACCCACGCCTCGTGGCTGATCCGCCGTAGTTAGGCACTTTATGTGGACCCTTGAATTCTTTTGGGCAACGCACATTACGGAGAGCCGAATAAGGCACGGCACTCCCGAATCAAGGCAAGCCGGTGCCTCGTCAATCGACATCGCTGGTTGAACTGGGCCGTTGATACCGACCCAAAGCGGCATCCTTCGGCCCTCGCCATGATCCACCACATCTTGAGTATTATGATGTGCTGCGCTGCTAGACACCTCCGTTAATCCATACGCCTGCTATAACTCGGCTCGGACGAGGGGTTGAATGAATTCTATCCCGACTATATGAATAAGCTCGCTGCTGCACCACGGCGTTTGGAGAAGATCTTCGCCTACCGCCGCTTCAACCGCCGCTATTGAATCACCTTCCATCGGAATGGCCGCCAGCGTGAAGCTGCGGCAATCATGTTATCCAGAGGGCTCGAAGTGACCCGTGGTGTAGACACGCATTGCGCGGGTTATCTGTTTGGGGTGGCCCGCTATCCGAAGTTGATCCGGAGCTGTCCTAGGCGCCCGTCCGGTTTGCAGCTGCCGGATCGCCGCCAAAGGTTCGGCGCCCGAAAGAGATTTCACCTTCAGAACCGGGCGGCGACATGACCGGTACTTCCTTCGATTACATCCTCTCGATGCGGTCCGATCCAAAGATGAGTGGTAATTCAGGCTTGTATCCGCCGTGATTGAGCATCCAAAGCGCCCGTTCTTCACCCATCCTAGCATCCTCGCCTGCCAGTCCTCCTTAGCTGCGGCTATTTGGTCCTTCAGGGCCAAGAACGCCCGTGATTGTGCTGATCCCGCTGCTCGGGTGACTGTTATGTCAACAAGGTCGCCCAGCGCCCATCAAACCGAGAGGACTTATACGGACGGCGCCGACTCTCGCCGGGCTGCTGATCCGTGTTCGCCGCTGCGGTGGATGAAGATTGCAACGTGGGCTGTGTTCCGGCCATGTAAACATCAACCCGACTTAGCGGTTCAAGGAGATCCGGAATACTGTTGCCATCGGAATATCCTTCAACACACCGCTATGAGTCCTGGTACAAGGACTCGGGCCGCCAAAGGATGACTCGCCGCCGAGTATACGGCCATCTCGCCGCATAACCGTTCAGATCCGATCCCATGGACACATCCCATTTAACGACGCCACGGCGGGCTTAACCCGAGCTGACTCGACGCTTGAGCCGCCTCGACGAGGTTGGTGCAGATGTCCGCCAGGTCTTGCTTCACCGATCTTGTCGATGAAGACATGAATTCCGGCCAAGGGGACCCCAGACCTGATTTCGATCGAGCCGCCTCGGGCCCCATCCTTCGTCGTCGATAGAGCTTGCCGATGACTTTTGGTCATCCGCCGATCATGTACCTTTAAGTCCTTCGTGAGCAGCCCTTCAAGAACTAGACACCATCGCGCGATCGCTTCACTTGGCATGCTTAACTGTCGTGGAATTAACACGCCGATGTCATCATGAAAGGACTTAGTCGTGGAGCCATCGCAACGGGTTAGCTTGAAGGGGTTTAAATCGACAAGGGACACGGGAGTTTATACTAGTTCGCTTCTTCGATGAAGGTAAAAGCCTACGCCTAGTTGTGATTGGATTGATTGGGTTTCGGCGACTGTGGAGCGAAACACCCTTGCTCGAAGTCTCGAAGTTGTTGTTCTGTTGTCTCGAACCGCCACCGGTCGCCCCTTTATATACACAAAGTTGACGCCTGCCGGTTGACAGAGCCCCGAGGCCGACTCATACAAAGTGGCCGGCTCGGTCTCTCCTTTCCTAAGTTATATTACAAGTTTACATAGTCATGGCGGTTTACCACTATGGGCCCTAATCCGCCTTTGGGCTGCGGGCTTCTAAACCTTGTTAGTAAAACGCCATCTTCTAGATCTTCATGGGCTTCAGCATAGTCGAGGGTGAACCCGGCCCTCCTGGACGGTTTACACTCAGTAGCTATATCCTCATCAAGTGGCGAGGCCACGCCATCCGGTGCCCCCACCGATACCCAGAGGGTGGTGAGGAAGGCGCCAGCCTCCAGCCCCACGCCAGGGGCGGGCAGGCCATCTCAAGCCTCCCCAATAACCCCCGGCGTGAAGGACGGACCTGGCCATGCTCTGGAGCTCGCGCGTGGGCGCGTTGTTGTACGCCACGAGATCTTCCGGGAGGCAATGGGTGCGCTGAGTCGGCTTGGAGAATAGCTTGTCAACGTTGACGCCCGCCTTGAGACGGAGGACCTTCGGCTGGTGGACGAGTGGCACCAGTTGAAAGTGGCCATCAACCTCGGGCATCTTCAACATGAGCGCGCCAACGCGAAGGCCGAGGTGTCGGCGTTCTGGGAACGGGGGTCCCCAGACTTGCCTCCCTGCGGCCTGCGGCGTGGCTCAAAGGAGGCCCAGGACGCCCATCTTCATCAACGAAGCTCAAGACCTCGAGGGGCTGAGACTGCTGGGCTGGACGACCGTGAGCTTCTCGCACGGCCTCGGCAGCTGGCTCACGAGGAGGCGGAGAGTTCAAGGCAGGGTACTCGCGAGGTGCCCATGACGCAAGCCATGATTTACCAAGGGCGCCACGGGCGCCAGCCAGCGCAGCAGCCCCTCCTTTCCTCTCTGGATGCAAAGGAGCAAGCGCAGCGAGAGCATCAAGCAAAGGCATCCGCTTCGTGCAACAAGACCAAGACCAGCCCCAACGGGCTGGAATGGAGTCATCGTGGAGCCCAAGCAAGCGCCATCACTGTAGCCTTTGGCAAAGCGAGGACCAACTTTAGTCAGATAAGTGTACCCGCTGTTCCCTTCAAATGGCTAATTGTTGGCACCCTTCCCGCCAATATTTGGGAAGAGGCCCAGGCCTCTCGCCTATAAATAGGAGTAGCCACACTCAGAGTTGGGAGGACGATCGATCAAGACGACGGCATCCAGAGAGATAGAGACCCGATCCTCAAGCTAGAGCGACGGACACGAGCTAGCAGTTCATCACACCCACCAAGAACAGACCGCGAGGCTGTTCTTCCCTCAGACTGCTCCTCAATAGCCCCTGAGGCAATCCACCACGCCACAAACTAGAGTAGGGTATTACACCACAACGGTGGCTTCAACTAGTATAAATCTTATGCCTCTTGTGCTGTTCTTTTTAGTAGTTTAGGTTCCCTGCGATTCGGGCGAGGTGCGGACGGTGAGAGGTTGATCTCCGCCACACCCCTGTTCAAACTCAAGGGTCTGCCGGAACCCGAATTCGACATTTGGCGCACTGTAGGTGCGCCGGAATCTGCCTTTCATCGCCTCGCTTTCCCTTCACCACCGCAACCATGTCGACGCCTGCTGGCCTGCAGGCGGGCGCCAAGCCGCCTCGCTTCCTATGTCGCCAGGCAGCTCCTGCCGGCGGTGCTCGACGTCCTCACACGCTGCCAACACCGCCACCGCCCGGCGGGGACGGCAGCAAGCATCGCCCCGCGCCTCGGCGACCTCGGGAGGGGCTGCTGCCCTCGGGTCACTCGCCTCGCCACGGCCCCCACTGTCATGCCCTCCTCGGGCGTTTCAGCGCGCCGCTTTCCAGCCGCTTTGTCAAGACATTCGTCTGGCCGGTCGGGCGCCCACACGGCAGGGGCTCTCGCCGGACGGAGTCGCCGGCCGGGTTGACTTAGACTCTCAAGACCACCCCACCAACTCGTCGGGCGGCTAAAAGCGCCCCATGCTCGCGACACCCACCATCTGCCAGGTTGCCGCCACTAGGACCTCATTGACGGCGGCGCCGCCTCAACGCATTTCCGCCGAGGCCTTCAACCTCCTTCGCTTACCCAGGAGCGGCTGCAGCCCACCTGGCCTTTTTTCAAGCGAGGAGGAGGGTCATCCAGCTCCTTGGGGCAACCGCTTCCGGCGACCTTCGCACCTACGATAACTTCCAGACAGAACGGGTCGACTTCGACATCGCCCCCATTGGCCTCCCCTACAATGCCATCCTTGGCTATCCAGATTGGCCAAATTATGGCCGCAACCCACCCGGTGCAACTCATGAAGATCCCTCGAGCAGCGGGCGCCCTCACTGCGTCTGGGATACTGGAGGGCCATGAAGGCCAGCTCACCTCAAGACGGAGGCCGCAGACAGCCTGGGCCGACACGGAAGCCCCTAAGCCCAAGGGGCTGCACCACCAAGAAGAAGCAGTTGTTCACTCAAGACAAGGCGAGACCAAGCAGATACTGTCGATGAGGACGGGTCCACAAACGCCACCTTCACCATAGGCGCCAACCTCGAGCCCGAACAGAGGAAGCCTTGTCAAGTTCCTCGATGCGTAACAAGAAGGTGTTCGCCGGGAGCCCGATCAGCTAGCCGGATTCCACGGGCGTGATCGAGCACCACCTCAACGTAGTGCCCCAACGCAAGGCCCAAGGAAGCGTAAAGCGAGAAGGCAGTCCACCGAAAAGCAGGCCTTCATCGTCCAAGAGACCTGCAAGCTAGAAGCCGGGGTTATTCGCGAGGTCCGATACTCCAGATTGGCTGGCCAACCCCGTGGTCGTGCTAAAGAAGGGAGGAAAGGAGCGATGTGTGTCGATTTCACCAACCTCAACAAAGCATGCCCGCAGGATCCGCTTCCGCCCTCGAGATCGACCTGATCGCCTGCTTCCACCGCCGAAAGTGTGACCTGTTGTGCTTTTGGACGCCTTTTCCGGTATCACAAATCGAGATGGCGGTGGAAGACGGGAGAAGACGGCCTTCCTAACCCCGTGTGGAGTGTATCGCTATACATGCATGCTATCTGGCTGCGCAACGCTGGGGCAACCTTCCAGCTGCTCATGCACATCACCTTGGGCCCACAACTCGAAGAATGTGGAGGCATACGCCGACGACATCGTGGTGAAGTCTCGCGAGGCCAAGACCTTGATACAAGACCTGGAAGAAACCTTCAGAAGCCTCAATGCAGTGAGCCCGCGACTCAACCCGAGAAGTGTGTGTTTGAGTTCCTCAGCAAGCTCCCGGGTTTCTCGTGTCCCACCGAGGCATCGAGGCCAACCTGTAAAAGGTCAAGGCAGGAAGACATGAGCCCACCCAAGACCCTCGTGGAAATGCAGAAGCTCACGGGCGCCAGAACGGCGCTGGGCCGCTTTTATCTCCCGATTGGGGAGCGGGCGCTGCCTTTCTTCCAGCTGATGAAGAAAAAGGCCCTTCGAGTGGATCAAGAGGCCGACAAAGCGCTTCAAGACCTCAAGAGGTACCCGACCAGCCTCCAAGGATGGTGGCCCCTGCGCCGGGGAGCCCTTGGTACTCTACCTCGCCGCCACTCCCTACTCCGCTAGCCATGCTCGTGGCGCTTAGGAGGAGCGCCGTGCCAAGACCACGGCGGCCACCCGAGCTAGGGCAAGATTGAATCGTAACTAACTAGCAGTAAGCCAGACCGCAATGGAAGAAGAACAGTCACACAGCAGAAGCGCACTCAAGGGCACGGAGGCCTCCCATCCAAGCACCGAACTTCGAGGCGCCGCCGCCGGGAGGCACCACAGCTCCAAGACGCCACTAGCACCGACGCCTTAACCTCGCCGAGCACCCGTGTATTCTCACAAGACCGTGTTACGGATGCGAGGGCACAAGTACCCCATGCCGCAGTAAGCTCCTCGCTACTGGTGGTGGCTTCAAGAAGCTCGCATGCACTACTTCCGTGGTCATCCAATCAAGGTTGTCTCGCATACCCTCGGAGAGGGTGCTCAGAGCCCCAACTCGGCCGGAAGGGTCGCCGAGTGGAACATTGAGCTGCAAGCATTCCATCTCGAAGTTCAAAGACAACCAGAGTCATCAAGGAGTCGCTACCGCAGATTTCGTGGGTCAATGGGATGAAGCACCGGCCTGTGGCCGGGCGAGGATCGGTCCTCTCCCTGTGGAGCGGCTACTGTAGGTTGGGTCATGTACTTCGACGGAGCATTCTCCAGCAGTATACTGGGGCAGTGCTCATATCCCCGCCCAGACAAGCTTTACTATGCCGCTTAACTCTGCTTTCAAAGATGGCAAGAAGGTCTCCAACAATATAGCGGAATACGAGGGGCCGAGAAGGGTCCTGGCTGCCGCTGCCCTGGGGTGAAGCGCCTACCATCAAGGGCGATTCAGAGTTCGCCATTTTCTCCAACAAGGTGTAATGAGCCAAGAGATGAACACATGGAGGCCTACCTTGTGGAGGTCCGCAGGATGGAGAAACAGCCGGGGTTGAGCTGCAGCACGTGCCTCCGGGCACCAATCAAGAGGCCGACATTTACATCGCCAAACGAGCCTCCAGGAGGTTACCAAAGGAGCCGGGTGTCATTGAGGAACGGCTCTTCAAGCCTCTCAGCCCTCGCCGCCATTATCAAGCACAACGCAGTTCGGAGGAGCTCCTCACCACCTGCCTCGGGAGCCCCACTGCGGGCTCGGCCTCAGAGCACGCCCGCTTAACGATGGAACCTCAAGAGGAGTGCCGATCACGGAGCTTAAGAATTACTTAACGCTGTGGAACTTTGCCGTGAGAAGGAGGAGGAGGCAGAGCATGTGGCGGGCAAGCCACGCCATACAAGATCATGGATGGAGAACTCTACCGAAACGATCAACAACGATCCCTTCGCCGCATCACCAGGAACAGGGAAGGAATTTCGCAGATATACATGGCGGACATTGTGGGCACCATTCATCGCCACGGACCTTGTCGGCAGGCGCTCCGCAGCGTTTCTATTGGCCCACCGCGCCAATGACGCCATCGAACTCGTGAAGGCTTGCGAGGCTTGCCAATTCCATGCCAAGCAGATCCACCACCAGCCAGGAGGTCCGAAACCATCCCCTCACTTGGCCATTCGCGTCCGGGGCTGGACATTCGGGCCCTTTTCCTGGGCGCCAGGGGCTATCACTACCTCTACGCCGCCGCGGACAAATTCACCAAGTGGGTCAAGTCGAGGCCGTCCGCCATCCCCGCTGGTTCTACGGTCAAGTTCATCAAGGGTATCAGAGCCGTTCGAGTGCCGAACCTCATCATCACCGACAACCGCTCGTAGTTCACCAAGAATCTTTTTAAAACGTGATCGCGCTAACCTTGGGACACAGATATGCTACGCCGGTGGTGCACCCTCGCAGCAATGGACAGGCCGAAGGGTTAATGCAGAGGTCCCGAGAGGCCTCAAGACTGGACGCTCAAGAAGAAATCGAAGCTCGCGATGAGGCTGGTACGACGAAGCCCATCCGTTGTGGTCCATCCGCACAACCGCGATAAAGCCAACTAGAGAGACCCTTCTTCCTGGTCTACGGAGCAAGCTGTCCTCCTCACGAGGTCAAGGCTCATCCGCGACGGGTCCCGGCGCTCGGCGAAACGCTGTAGGACGCCATGCGGGGACGCACTTTCAGCCGGGGAGGAGCACCGCCGAGAAGCTGCACCGCGAAGCGGCAAGGTACCAGCAGGCACTCCGGGCGATACCACCGCCGCAACATCCGCCTCTAACTCTCGAGGTAAGAGACCAGCAGCCTCGACGGTCCTCCCTGTGGAGAGATCAGATAAGCTCTCCCATGTGGGAGGGCCCATTTAAGGTTGTTCATGTTTCCAGTGCCCTGCCCGCGCGCTTGGAGACTCAAGAGGGAGTACCTATACGTAACGCTGTGGAACATCCAAAGACCGAGGTTTTACCCCTAAAAGGCCCAGAGCTCAGAAGAAGGCTAATGCCCGTGGAAGTTCATCTTTTGGAAAAGGCCCAGAGCTCGTGAAGAAAGCTAATGCCAGAAGTTCATCTTTTGGAAAAGGGCCAGAGCTCGTGAAGAAGGCGAACGCCCGTGAAGTCCATCTTTGGAAAAGGCCCAGAGCTCGTGAAGAAGGCGAATGCCTCAGAAGTTCATCTTTTGGAAAAGGGCCAGAGTTCGTGAAGACGGGCGAAAGTGCCTCGTGAAGTTCACCTTCTAGGAAAAGGCCCAGAGCTCCAGAAGAAGGCGTAACGCCTGTGAAGCCGCTGCTCGAAAGGCCCGGAGCTCGTGAAGAGGGCAATGCCCGTGAAGCTTACTTCCTAGAAGAAAGGCCCGAGCCCGTGAAGAAGGCCAACGCGTGAAGCTCGCCCTGTGACACTCTCACGCATTAATGAGTTGGGGCTATACACGCCCGAGTCTCGTGGAGTGCCGCCTCAGCCCCCGGGCTCCTCCCACGCCCTGGCAGCACTTAGCTCTGCCTGGTGAGAAGACGTCAAGACTAGACTAGGTGCCGGACGCGCTTTTTCATTTGCTTTCTGCAGCTTGACCAGTTATTCCCATTTGGAGTTTTTATCAAACTATCGCCCCTTTTTGGTCCGTGGTTCTTCGATCTTTTCACTCTCCCGCCTCATTTTTTTTGCGCTGGGACTCATGAGGCGGAAGCCTCGGAGCCCCCGCAGTGTTCCTGCCCCTATCGCCAAGTTTTCACGGCCCCGTCCACAACCGAGCACTCCCATCGACTATGCCTCACGGGCAAGCAGCAGCACATCGGGCCCGGTCGCCACTTCGCTGCCACGGCCGGGTTCACGGCGAATGGGCGACGCAGTAAGGGAACAGATCGATAACAAAAGCAAGACAATAATTAATAAGAGTTGATTTAAACGTGTTTCACGGGCCACACATTGTTCCTTTTACGCAGGAGAAAAGAAAGAAAAAGGACAAGGTGCGAAGCACGCCTGCGGCCGCTCTCTTGAAGGCTCGAGCCGCCCGAGCTCAAAGCGGACTCCTCTCACGCTTCACCGGGCGCGGCGGCAAGCGACCCGCCTACCACCCCCAAGCAGCGCGGGCGGCGTAATACGCGTCACGCCGGAAGAATCACCACCAAGAAGAGCTAGTGAAGCGTGAGGAGCCACGGCATCGCGGCCGCCTGCTTCCCTTCCGCCCACGCCGGGCTGAGTCCTCGCCGCGTCGCCGCTTTCGTGGCAGCACCCCACGCTGCATCGTTTTCCCCAACACCTCACGAGAGGGTGGCATCGCCATCGCATTTGAAGTGCAGGGAGCACCGGCGGAGACCACGCGAAGCGAACGCCTGCCACCAAGGGCCAGAACAGGTTCCCGCAGCAGAGACCTCCGTGAGAAGCCCACGGCTCCGGCTGCAGCAGCCATCCGCTCGAGCTGAGGCCGCCAGGCGCCATTTGGGAGCTCACCCAGAGGAAGCACGGAGCTGGAGCCGGACGCCGGACGGCCCTCCGCCCTCACCATGAACTCCGCAGCGCTTCAGCGCATGAAGGCGCGGCTCGGGGACGCGCGTCGGGCACGCCCGACCATGGCTAGCCGCTGCCGCCACGCTGAAAGCCTCCCCACGGCCGCTGGGGACCGCCCGAGGCCACGGGTGCTTGCGAATATGCACTCGCCACGCTTAGGTGGAGGAGAGGAAGACTGACCTGGCGGCCCTTCCCTTCTTCGGCCGAGAACTTCCTTGGTGGAGCCATGGAGGAAGAGGAGAAGCGTATGATATATCGAAGGGCGACGCTGTCTGCACTTATAGCCGGCGAAGGCCAACCGCCGGCTTCCACGATCACCACCATCATGCCCAACTCTTCATGCAGGACTTCTCGAATCCAGCGGTTACCGAGGCATCATGGGGAAGCAGGCGACGCTGTCCAATCAACCGCCACGCTGGCGCCTAAGGTCAAGAAGCTGTTAGGGGCCGCGATGCTCCAGACTTGCCCATTCGGCTCTCTCAGACGGGTTAAGTCCGGGCGCGCCAGGCCTGGTTCATCGTCGGGCGTTCGGGGAACGGGGTCCCTGTGACTTGCTCGCAGCGTGCGGCTCGCGGCGTGGTTTCAAAGGAGGCCCAGTGACGGCCCATCTTCATCAACGCAAGCTCAAGACCTCTCGAGGGGCCTGAGATTGCGGGCGGACGACCGTGAGCTCTCAGCACGGCCTCACAGCTGGCTCACGAGGAGGCGGAGAGTTCAAGGCAGGTACTCGCGAGGTGCCCATGATGCAAGCCATGATTTACCAAGGGCGCCAACAAAGCGCCACACAAGCAGCCCCCTCCTTTCCTCTTTGATGCAAAGGGAGCAAGCGCAGCGAGAGCATCAAGCAAAGGCATCCGCTTTTGCAATAAGATTCAAGACCAGCCCCAACGGCTGGAATGGAGTCATCGTGGAGCCCAAGCAAAGCGCCATCACCAGAGCCTTTGGCACGCGAGGACCAACTTTAGTCAGATAAGTGTACCCGCTGTTCCCTTCAAATGGCTAATTGTTGGCGCCTTCCCGCCAATATTTGGGAAGAGGCCCAGGCCTTCGCTATAAATAGGAGTAGCCACACTCAGAGTAGGAGGACGATCGATCAAGACGACGGGCATCCAGAGAGAGATAGAGACCCGATCCTCAAGCTAGAGCGACGGACACCAACCTAGCAGCTCATCACAACCACTAAGAATGCATTCTCGCGAGGCTGTTCTTCCCTCGACTATTCTCAATAGCCCCAGAGGCAATCCACCACGCCACAAATTAGAGTAGGGTATTACACCACACAACGGTGGCTCTGAACTAGTACAAATCTTAAGGCCTCTTGTGCTGTTCTTTTTAGTAGTTTAGGTTCTCGTGATTCGCGAGGAAAAGTAGACGGTGAGAGGTTGGATCTCCGCACCCCAGTTGTTCTAACCTCAAGGGTCTGCTGAACCCGAACCGACACGAGGTATCCTCATGATTTCAAGCGAGGCCTCGCGCCTGGCTTTGAAGAGGCTGTGGCAGCCACCATCGCCGCGAGGCTACCGAGGAGCGTGAACATGAACTCCTGGCCTTGAACACTACCTTCGAGCAGCGGATTGAGGCGCGTAGGGCCGTCTTGGCATCGATGGGCACTACAAAAAATTACACTTCCGTGATGATACATGCTTGTCACAGTAGGTCACATTTCTGTCATGCATGTACATCCATGACGATTTTATGACAGAATAAAGATAGTCATACATGTGCTGTCATAGAAGTGTTCCATGACATAACCAAAATTATCATCACTAAGTGTCCACTTCCATGACGATAAATCGCACGCCGTGGAAGTGCTTTCGCCAAGGGGGACCGGCACGCGGCATCCACCGTAACGGAACGCCGCTAAGCTTATCGGGTCCGTTCTCGATCCGATAACCCGTTATCAACCCCGACCAATGGGGATTTTCCACATGTAAAATCATCATTGGCTAGAGGAAACACGTGTCAGCTCACCGTTGGGATAGATGTCATCCACTCATTGGAGCCAAAGCTCCTATGATACATCAACAGGTGGTATGGCCCAACAAAGGACATTCTTATGAAAAGGCCGCCCGCTTGACTTGGTCAAAGGTGGCGGGCCGCCCACGGCAAAACCTGTGTAAATCTGATGTTCTCATATAGCCCATTTACGTTTCGCTAACCCTGTAGGCCTGCTTACGCCCATCCGAATTAGGCCCAAGAGTGTCATCCGGCCGCCCAATATAATTCCAGCCCGCTTAACTTCCGCCCATGTATGGCCCATGATGTCTTTCGCCCATATGAGGCCCTTTGTAACTCTCGCCCATTAACGCCCATGGTAAACTGGCTTGTAATGAATAAAGGTATCACTTTATAACCATAAACGCACGGGTGAACCGCCCGTAATGAAGAGTGTATCACTTTATACCCATTAACGGCCCATTATTCCTTTGGGCCTTTTCCAGCCCATGTTATCTTTCGTCCTTCTCAGGGCCCATTTATTCTTGGGCTCATTTCCAGCCTTCGTCTACTTATGGCCCATTATCGCTTATTTTCGCTTAGGCCAAATTCAGCCTGGTTACAATGCCCGCTTGTGTCCCGTTAATATGTTGGGCCGCTTATGAAGGCCATCAAATACAACCCATTAACGACGTCATATGGTCGGCCCATAAACGGACGATTTCAACTCTAGCCCATTTACGGCCATAATGTGGTCTCGTTATTGGCCCATGTTTGGCCAATCGATCATAACGCCCGTAGAGGGCCCATTGATGATACGCTCGAGAAGGCCCATTGTGTCTATGGTCTGTGATAAGACCCATTGTTTCTACTCCTCAGAAGGCCCATTGTTTCTACGGCCCGTAGGAGGCCCATGTTAACTACAATAAATATGTAGCCCATGGTTATTGTGGCCTAGTTTTAAAAATAGGTTATTGCGCCACTAGCAAACCGCAAAAAGAACCTGCACCGACTACAAGAAAACAAATAAACAAGACAATAAGGAAATAAATTAGCAAGCAACTTACGCTAGGCTATCACAGCTATTACATATATTACATCCATCTGGCATCAAAGTTCGCCACCAAGGCAAATATAGGGAACAAAGCAAAGACATAAACGCCGCAAAGAAAACAAGTCTAGAATGAGAAACCACTTTAGAAGATCTCAAGAAACAATATCCCGGTACCCATAATGTCTGGCAAGATGCTTAGCAAGCTTATTAACTTTCTTGTTTGGCGCTTAAATCCTCCAAAGACTTGTTGTTGCACCGTAAAGTATGCATTTGAATTCTCGCAGGACTTCCTCGGCCCTTCGACTTCCTATCGAATAACATCTCGATCGATATCTTTCAACTTGAAGTTGAGACTCAAGAAGATGAACTGATTCAGCAAAATGAGTTCAAGAGCTGGTGCTATTAGTAGTAGCAGTAACCTCAACACTACATCTAGACAGACCTTGGGGTTGTCTCTGTCTTCAATATAGTTTTTATCAGCTTTCTTGGAGACCTGCTTGTCAAACCGCGGATCTCGGTAGGGGGTCCCGAATGCAAGCCTAGGCGGATGGTAACAGGAGACAAGGGACACGATGTTTTACCTGTGTTCGGGCCCTCTTGATGGAGGTAAACCCACGCCCCGCTTGATTAATATTGATGATGTGTGTTACAAGAGTGGATCTACCACGAGATCAAAGAGGCTAAACCCTAGAAGCTAGCCTATGGTATGATTGTTGTTCGCCCTATGGACTAAAACCCTCCGGTTTATATAGACACCGGATAGGTTAGGGTTACACAGAGTCGGTTACAATGGTAGGAGATCTACATATCCAGATCGCCAAGCTTGCCTTCCACGCCAAGGAAAGTCCCATCCGACACGGGACGAAGTCTTCAATCTTGTATCTTCATAGTCTTGAGTCCGCCGATGATGATAATTCGCTATCCGGACACCCCTAGTCCGAACTCCTCAAGAGCTCCTCTGAACCAGGCTTCAATGACGACGAGTCCCGCGCGATATTGTCTTCGTATTGCAAGGCGGGTTGTTCCTCCAATAATTTATAGAAGATTGTGAACACCAGGATAGTGTCCGCTCGCAAAACAAGTTCCACATAACACCGAGAGAGAATATTTTTGCACAGATCTGCTGACGATTCCGGGCGTGACATCACACCACGGCCAGCCTTTATATGAATAGTTTTTATTGTTCCACCTCAGCGTGTTTAGCGAGGCGTTCCCTTGGCACGCCTTATCAAAGCGTAGATCGTGCCCCTTATTCCGGGATTCTCATCAATACGGACGTGGGTAACCCAACTGCGTCTGCTGGCCTGCCTCTCTATCAAAGGCGCAGTCCTAATCGACCACGGGTGGGCTCTTGGTATTCAACCTCTTTATAGTGAGACCAAGGCCCTCTTCTTTACACCTCCATCGAAGTTCGCCTCGCTTCGAAGTTCCAACACCCAAAGCTTCAGATTCAGCGCTTCGACTTTCGACGATGTCCGCTCCGACCAAGACGGCCGATGGATGTCTTCCTCCGCACAGAAGAAGATGTGCTAAAGCTGCGAGACGCCAGTATCTCGACCGCGAGATCTCGTGATAGGCTGCCTCGCCTGTGGCAGGTCATTCCCACTCCCGAGCCCAGCGAGAACATGGTGTTCGTGGTCCCACTTCCTTCGGGTTTAGGCTTCCGACGGATCCCTTTGTGCGGGGCTCATGTTTTATTATGGGCTTGATTTCCATGACTTGAACCGAGTCCATCCTCCATATCTCGTCATTCATTGTCGATGTGAGGCCTTCCTCCATATTACCCCCACTTTGGATTGTGGCTCAAGACCTTCAAGGTGGAGCCAAAGATGATCAAGGGGCAGCAAGCTGAGTGCGGAGGGGCGGTCATAAGCAAATGTGCTGATGCTCCGGGCCCGAGGGCTCTTTTCAAGAGGAGCTTGGTTGGCAACGGAGTGGTTTTATATCACCGCCCCTGTGGGCACCAAATGGGCGGCGCCCCCGCCTTCCGCCAGTCCACCACAGCTGTTGGCATCATGGGTCAACAAGGCTCGACTGGGGCCGCCCAAGGACGCCTCTGCTGCAGGGCCGATTCGAGATCTCCAGAAAGAGGGATCAATCTGGCTGCAAAGTGGGCGCAGGTTATGGTGATCCGCATCTTCAGCCTGCAACGCCGCCTCCGCCTGTGGGAATTCAACCGAGGGACCACGAAGCCTCCAAAATTATATGGGCACGACGCCTGTGGAGATGTATAAACTGTTCTTCGGATCACAAGAGAAGTGTCCGGTCTTGACCGAGGACGCAGGACTAAGCTGCAATCGCCTCAGATACTCAAGTGAGTAGTCCAGAACCGACAAGCTGTTCATTCATTTATTTCATATATATATGCCCTTTAAAGGAGCCGCTTTTTGAACAGGAGGATAGCCAAGGCAAAGTTGATAAGGTGTCCGCTCCCTCCCAGAGACCACGCCGGATCCCATGTTGACCAAGATGTTGAAGGTCGCGCTTTTGAAGAAGGCGAAGGGGAGCGGGAAGCAACCGCCGCGAAGGAGGATATCAAGGAAGGAGGGATCAAGAGTCCCACCTTCCGAGGAGAGAAGAGGACCGCTTCGAAGATCCGGAGGTCAAGGCCTCAAAGAGGGGAAGGAATCTTCTGCAGAGTCCGCGCTGGGAAGTAACCCAGCCGCATTATTTCCCCAAGGGATCAGCCTCCAAACCGGCCAGAATAAAAAGAAGGGGTCTTGTAAATAAGGAACATCCCTGCATTTATTCAAGAGGATAACCGAAATTGTACCTTGTAGTTCGGACTTCAGCCCTTCTCAGCAGAGCTCGTCTTCGGGGGATCTTCTTCCGAGATGATGGAGAGCGAACGCCACCACCTGTCGATTCATAGAGCGGACGACCGGAGGTGTCGTCATGAGGGTTCCCCAAGTCCGGTGGGGCCGGAAGGTCCAGCGCCAAGTGGCATGCGGTCGGAGGGGCTGAAAGATCTGCTCGGGCGAGCGGCTATTTCAGAGGATCACCGTGCTCTAATGGGTATGGTGATTGAAAGAATTGCGCCCGCGGAGAGCGGATTGCATGAAGCCGCCGTAAGCTTATCG
This sequence comes from Aegilops longissima, assembly GCA_021605205.1. Lineage (NCBI taxonomy): Eukaryota > Viridiplantae > Streptophyta > Magnoliopsida > Poales > Poaceae > Aegilops > Aegilops longissima. The sequence goes on from JAHIAM010002878.1 coordinate 67,088, forward strand.
ACGGGTTTGAGGTACGCAAAATGATGTACCTTCCGACGCTTATGCATATAAATGCGCTCAGATAGATAGTAGCCCCGAGACTCGGTATGTTGTCAAAATTGACAATGTGCCGAGGATCAAATTCTCGTTATAACATATCACCGCCCCGAACAGGTGGTGGGCGTCCGGAGGCCACCGGACTGATGAATATGTGGAACTAAAGCGGCAACTTGACGAGGCGGATGCGACATCGCGCTGGTCAATAAACGGTTTGACGGTCACAAGGTATGCGACTCTAGGCGACACCTTGTAAGGGAGCTTGATGCCCATGTCTTACCGTTTGTATGCTCAATACGATGGTGCCGCTGCTGCGGAGGAGCATGAGCGTAACACGCCCGAGCGAAAGAGCAAGCCGTAGTAGTAATGCGGCGTCATTTAAAGGCGGCCAAGAGCTAGAAGTGAACGGGCTGCTCATCGCCAAGTTAAAGAGGAGATGGCCGATATGGCCAAAAGTTAAGGAATACTACCGATCATGCGCGGTTCTTGAAAAGGAACGCTAAGCGGAACAAGAGGGCTAAAGAAGGCCGCCGCCGAATCCAAGAATGCCCAATCGGCTTTGAGAGCTGCCAAGGAGGAGCTGAGTCGCCGGGCAATTGTGGCTGGAAACCGCTTTCCATGAAGGAAATATACAGATCCAAAGTATGCTCGCTGGATAAATTGTGGAGTTCAGAGGATGCTTATCTCGACTTGGCGGCAAGCGCCAGGACGCGGTTGAGCACTTCCGAGGCCGTAAGGGCACGTAAGGGAAGAGCTATATTGGTCGCAATTCCATAGTCCGAGCGCCCTTCGCCGCGACCGATCGTTGGCCGAATGGGTCGAGCTGAATCGATTGTCCGGATTTGCCATGAAGCATGTCTTGACTCACTTGTGGCCGGACGGACCCAAACCAAGAGCTATTTTGGTTTAGTGCAGCAGTTTTGTGCGGTGCCGCCAGACGACGCAATGAAGCGATCGGGCGGTATTGAGGGAGCGCTGGATGGCTCTTGCCCGTGTCAAGACATACCGGTAGAGATGAAGGCCACCGACGCTGCATCCCGTGATTCGGACGGAGGTCGAGTACCGCCGAGCACTACTTTGAAGAAGTTCCGCCGGGCGCTGCTTAATAGAGATGCAAAGGCTCAAGAATATTATGTTTAAATGACATGTATGATTTGTGAAAACAATGTTTCAATGTAATATAAGTGCTTTTTATACTTGTGCGCTCAAGTAGTAAACTACTCCTTCAGCGGCCGCTTATGTATATGTGTATATAACCTGAAAGATGGCAGTCCTGGCTTCAGCCCCACGCACATAGTGCGGGGTGTTTGCAAAAAGGCGCTTTTTCACACTTAATCCAACGCCTTGGTCCTGTTAAGGAGGTGATAGCGAGCAAACCAGGCAACCGGACTATAATGCTTTATCACTTTCACTTAGCCATAGGAGTTCGAGGTGGGGCTACTATATAGTTCCCTAGGGGCACCGCACTCTCCGAATTCGGGTGCGATGTGCCCGACCAAAACCGGTCCTTCGTTAATGCGAGGAATCCTAAACATTCCTGTGAGTCATCGAGTGGTTGACCAGTCTCTTGCTATATCATGACAGTCGGGCCGCTTTCATCGAGGTGCTCGCCTACCAACCGGGCACAATCGCAGAGTTCTCCGGTGCCGCTAGCCGTGAAAACGGAACGAAGGCAGCAAAACACAGGAGCCGGCAACCCAACATTTGACCAAAGACATGATTCGAGCTGATGCATATAAGGCCTAATCTCGAGATGCCAATACTCCCTAAGGTATTCGGTCTTTATGAAAATGGGCAGAATAACGCCCTAAGCCCTTGTGTCCGTGTACGCTAAAAAAATTCGTGCGGCCAATGCCAAAGCACCAGCCTCCTCCTCGTTATATTTAAGGAACCGGGGAATGTATATCAACAAGAGACAAAGGAAAAAGGTTTACGCAGGGTCTTAATCTAAAAGAATCCTTGCAACGGGTCCTCGCTGCACGCTCTGCGCCGTGGTTCCGCTTGTGTCGATCCTCGACGGGTGTAGCACGTTGTTCATCCGTAAAAGAGAGGAACTTAGTTTGAAAGAAAAGGATCGTATAAAGATGTACTTAATATTAAATGAACAGAGTACGGTTCAAGAAGTGAATAAAATTGAGCTTTATTGTCTCTTGTTATACATGCATGCGGCCCTCGTATGGGGGTATGTCGCTAGTAGGCGCCGGACTCGCCTAGCCGTGTCCGGGTTTGAATGACCAATTCAGGTTCTTTGCCTAGCGAGCCGGATAGTCTGTGGGGCTGTCCAGCAGTCTCCCCTTCTCCGTGCTCGAGTAACACTTAATACTTCCTTTTAACGAGATGATGTCGCGTGGACCGGCATTTTAAGTGTTAGAGATGCATAATGTGGTATTGCGTTAAAGCGGCGAGAGCTTCAAGGTCCCAATAGTGCTTGATGGCTACTTTTAAACGGGCGACATGGAAGAGTAATTTTTCATGACGGAAGTTGTCTGATGAACCAAACACAACTTCGAAGTATGGAGCCCCGCAGAGGGCGATGGGCGGGAAGTACTCCTTTAAAGGAGGTGTTGTTACGGCGAATTTTGGTTGGTTTATCCCCATCCTCATGGATTGTGTCCTCGATATATCGTGTTTATGTCATCGCCGCCATCCATGAGGACATGTGTAAATTGAATCAGTCGATTATAGGATCCAATATCAAGGCAGTCCATCCTGCTCCGGATATTATCGGAATAGTCCCGATGGTCGAAGGTGATTGGTTTTGACAATCAGCAGCGGCGTGCCTTTTTAGGGGCGCCGCTTTGTTTTTCCTTTTGATCACGTGAAGTGAGTTTACTGTTTTAACCTCCCGTGGGAAAGTTTTTTTTTTCCCGGGTTCTGCTTGTGGTGCTTTGCCGTCATCTTTACTTGGTGTGTCGAGCCCCTTGTGTTCGGGCGCTTAGTTTGCCGGACTGTTTGAAGACCCAACAATCTCTGTGGGTATGGTTTGCGTGCTTCCTGAGGTACCATGTATTTGACATACCAATCCGTAATCTTGTTTAGGTTGGATAGCTCATCACCGTTAGCCTTTAGGGCAGTGTTTTGTTGTTCGCCGAGAGCTTTTGAATCCGCGCTGACCGCCGCATTATTTGGGCCATTTTCCTTATTCCGCACTGATCTTTTTCAAGGCCGTGATTTCCCATTTCCATCCCTGATTCGGATGTACTGGTCGCTGGTGCTGCATCTAGCCAGCCAGCTGTCCTCTCCCGCAAGAGCGGGTCATGAGGCTTGTTAATGCGGCCATTGTTCTTGGCTTTTCTTGGTCGAGGTGTCCTGTGCGAGCCATTCGCTCCTGGACGTTGTGTTTGAAAGCTGCTAAGGCTTCAAGCGTCCGGACAATGACTATTTGGTTCTTTTAGTAAGGAACCTGTTCCGCATTTCCGGCTGACTCTCCGGCTGTTGAGTTATGTGACTTAGATCGTCTCAGATCCGGAGGGCGGACATAAGTCCCCCAAAATTTGCCCAAATGCATCCTTGAGCTCTCCCGCCTTCCAATGGTATTTTCGGGAGGCTTTTAAGCCAATGCCGAGCTGGCCCTTTGAGTTTAAGGGTAAGTATTTTATGGCGTGAGATCGCCTCCTCTAGCCATGTGTATGTGGAGGATGTAATCCTCGATCCGCACTCCATGGTCTGTTGTTCCGTCAGAAGCCTCTATGTTTACGGGTTTGAATCCCGCTGGAAATTCATGATCCAAAGACCTCATCGGTGAAACATAGGTGTGCGGCGCCTCATATTTGGGTGTGCCGTGATCTTCGGAATTTTGGCGTATTGCATTGCTTTGACTAGCCTGCGCTTGGCCCATAGATGGACCTAATCGGGCCATCCTCTTGATGTGAATCCATATGCGGATCGTGATATTGGCTTGTGTGCGCGCCATTCGCCGCCTCTCTTTTGCCCCGAGGTCGCCCATCCGACCGGGTGGCCTTCTTGCTTTTTATTTGTGGGGCTCTAAGGCCTCCTCGTCAATTCGGGCGTAGCTTTTTTTCGGTAGCTCTTTGTTCGCGATCGTCAGCCAGCATTTATTCAGCGGTGCTGAATACTTTGCTCCATCTAATCCTGAGTGCATCATTCGCTGTTTTGATCTTCCGCTTCGCTTTTTCAGGCTACGCGCAGCGGCGACGAGAGCCTTTCTCGAGGTCATTTTGCTCCAATGGTTTGTCCGGTGTGAGATCGTCTGGACTATTGTCTTTGCCGGGACAGATTGTTTATCCAAGTTGTCTTGTTCGGACGATTGCTCGATAGCTTGTTTGTTGTCCACCGTTCGCCCCGCTCTATGGCTGGGTCTTTGTTGAGGCGGACTTTGTTCGGCGCTTACGCTGCCGCTTTTGACTGCCGAGGGATTTATCCTTCGAGCGCCCCGTTGCTCCTGCTCTCATTTCCTTTAGGTGTATCCACCATGTATACATCATGGATGAGGTTGTCCAGCATCCTATAGGTGCTGGTTCATTGTTGTCTCCTACATCGTCGTCCATACCGCCGATGTCTTCGGAGTCGAAATCGAGCACGCCGTGTAGGCTATCGACAAAGGGCTATGAAGTGGGTGGTGGTGGGCGTTGAATTTCTTCATCGTCCGTGATCCCAACCTTCCCGACCGTGGTCCGGCAGGGCTTTCCAGATAAAGAGAGACTTTAGTGAATTCAGGATGTCACCAAAGGGCGAAGTGCCGAAAGATGTCCGCGTCGTGAACTCCATAACGGGCGCCCAATCGGATTCGATTGGCAAGGGCGCTGGAGGGTTCGAGACCGGAGAGGAGTCCGCACTCGAGTCAAGGTCTTCGCAGCGACAGGATGGAGTTCGCTCGATCACCGAGAGATTAAAGCCCCGAGGCGGTATCCAACCACTCTTCCTCGATCGGGAATCCAGCCCGGATTAAGGGTCGGAGCGGATTCTCGTGCGGCCTCCTGTGGCACCGCTCGGCCGCAGAGCCAGATCATGCCCATCGAGACAAGGCGCACGTTATTGCGGCTCAATCCGTCAAGATCAAGTCTCCGCGATATCGGCCGATAGTTTAAATCTTCCAAATCTGACTCGACGGCCAGGGCGAGCTTTCGATCTCGCTCCAGATTGCTGCTTAATTGGCCCGCAGCAGTAAAGCCGCCGAACACGAAGATCTGTCCGGGAGAAAAGTCTCATCCTCGACCGCGCGTTGTTGATGATCAAGGAGCCATCGAGCCTATCGGTGACGGCTACGTAGGAACTCTCAATGAAAGCACCAATGTCGGTGTCAAAACCAAGGATCTCGGGTAGGGGTCCCGAATCTGCATCTAGGCGGATGGTAACAGGAGACAAGGGACACGATGTTTTACCCTGGTTCGGGCCCTCTTAATGGAGGTAAAACCCTACATCCTGCTTGATTTATATTGATGATGTGTGTTACAAGAGTGGATCTACCACGAGATCAAAGAGGCTAAACCCTAGAAGCTAGCCGATGGTATGATTGTTGTTCGTCCTATGGACTAAAACCCTCCAGTTTATATAGACACCGGATAGGTTAGGGTTACACAGAGTCGGTTACAATGGTAGGAGATCTACATATCCAGACGCCAAGCTTGCCTTCCACGCCAAGGAAAGTCCCATCCGGACACGGGACGAAGTCTTCAATCTTGTATCTTCATAGTCTTGGAGTCCGGCCGATGATGATAGTTCGGCTATCCGGACACCCCCTAGTCCGGAACTCCCTCAAAGACCAACAGGGATGTCTCACTATCTTGAACCTTATCTGCATTACTTCCTTTACCACTGCATAACGGGGTACTCTTCTCCAATATTTTATCCGCGTTATAAAAGAGAAACAAACAAACACATCACAGGTTTACAATGTAGTATATGAAACTCATTTTGGTAAACTAGTTCAGTAGTAAGGTGGACAGGATAACAGCATGAAACAAACATATATCTATGTAGTATGGTCACTGTATGGTCTATATCATTCTAGTTTATGTTGCCAAATCAAGATAGATACAGTTCGAATCATATCTATTTAAGATAAAGCAGCATAGACAGAATATAAGTGTGGGAAACTGCACAGCAATAACAACACTTGTAATGTGCATGGCATGAGAACATAACTGTTTATTCAATTGAAACTGAAATCAACATAGACCAAGTTACAACAGCAAACACGTTAAATAAACAGGTTTAAAACATACCTGTTGTGCCATTGGAGTTTCAATTGCATCCTTCAAATTTGAAATTAGTTGGTATGAGTAAATACAGTGATGCAAGAGCAAAGTAGTATGAACCATAGCTACGTAACCTGACCTGGGAACAATTCTTCTTCTGCTTTAAGCGTTGACTATGGGTTCGGAGTGGTGGTCCTTGTGCTTTGGGCACTGTAGTTGCCTTACTAACTTCTCGTGTTTGGGTGCTCTGTGGTGGAGATGGTGTTGTGCCAATGGGAACTGGGTTACTATCTGCTGGGGTTGGGGTTAGAAGGGGTGTAGCTGGTTCTCTGTCCAACTGGGTAGGGGTACAATCTACGTGAGTCTGGGTTATGTGTGGTGGGGCTGTTTCTTGGGCAAGTACAACTGTGGTTCTATCTCCATCGACAGGTAGCTCGATCTTTTCTCAAGACCGTTTTTTTACTCCCACAGATACTGCCATCACCCCCTCCAATTGAAATGGCTGATAAACAAGAAAAGTAATTGAATGTACAGACATTGTAACATAGACAGGTGCAATGGATAGTAGGGAAGAAAACAGGCATGAAATAATTCACATTTATGTTGTCTAACCAAATGTAATAGCAGTGACATAATTTCACATATATAATGGCTAATTAAATAGGATAGCATGACACAATTTCACATGTATGATGGCTAACTAAACAAGATATAATGACATACTTCAAAATATGATGACTATGTAAACAGGATGACATGATATAACTATACGATGTGTCTATTAAAGTGGTTGGCATGCCATAAATCACAAACATGCCGTAGATGGAAACATGATGGCATGATATAATTCACGGATAGAATGACATAATTCAAAATATGATGACTATGTAAACAGATGAGATGATATAACTATATTATGTCTTTCGAAAATGGGTTGGCATGCCATAATTCAGATACATGTTGTCTATGTAAACATCATGACATGATATAATTCAAATATATGATTTATATACTAAGGAAGTGAGCAGAGGGCAATCGCATATATGATGTGTCAACTAAGGAGATGGCATTCAATATCGTGTATATGATGTAAAAACTAAGCATTGGAATACAACATATGCATGATATGAGTAATATAACTGCCAAGTTTGAGCATACACCTCGTGGGGATAATAGGACTGGTCATCCGCCTCTCAATCCTCCTCTCAAGAGCTATCAGAATCAGCAAGATATCTGCTTCAAAGGTAGCATTGTCTGCTCTGAAGACCTTGTTTTCACTCCATTTCTCCATCACCAATTCAAATGGCTGATGCACAGGAAGAGCAGTTGAATATACAAACATTGTCCACAAAAACAATGAGAAATACAAAAAAATGATGGCATGATATAATTCACATATATGACGCTTGGCTAAATAGCATGGCATTGCATAATTCACATATATAATGCCTTGCAACAAGATAGCATTGCATAATTCACATATATAATGTCTTGCAACAAGATGGCATTGCATAATTCATATATATGGTAATTAGACACTAAACAGGTGGCATTCACACAAAGCATGTCTAAACTAAGAAAATGACATAGCAATGCAAGATACCATACGCACGATATGAGCAACATAACCCTGCCAAGTTAGAGCATGCACCTCGGGGGGAATAGGACTGGTCATCTGTCTCGAATCCTCCTCTCGAGGAGCTATTCAGAACCAAGCAAGACATGCACTTTGCCGATAGCATTGTCTGCTCTTAAGACCTTGTTTCCACTCCAGATTTTTCCATGACCGTGCCGAATGGCTGATGCACAGGAACAGTAAGTGAATGTACTAAAATTGTTGACAAATTTAACACGTAATGAAAAAATGATGTCATGATATAATTCACATATAAGATGACTGGCTAACCAGGGTGGCATTGCAAAATTCACATATATGATGCCTGGCTAAACAAGATGGCATTGCATGATTCACATATACGATAAAGAAACTAAACAGATGGCATTGACACAAAGCATGTCTAAACTAAGCAAATGACATCTTTGATGTATACAGTAAGCAATGCAAGGCACCATATGCATGATAGTTACCAACATCAGCATGCCAAGTTACAGCGAAGACCTCATGGGGTAAATAGGAATGTTATTCTGCTTCTGAATCCCCCTCAGAACAGTTATCTTCCTCTTGATTATGATCTTAAATGGGTGGAGGGGGGCTGCCTTTGCGCCCACCATGGAGCGACGTCTGCATGAAATTTTATTGCCACGCAAGGCTCGTCTCTTTTTCTCTACATGTTCAGTTCCATTGTGTACAATAACTGACATGCATAGGAATTTAACATAGTGAGATTATGTAAGGAGTGCATGCACAAATCCAGAGTGATGGTAGCAAACTGTGGATAGACCCAAAACCAATGATAGTAGGATGATAATAGCTTTAGTTAAAAAATACAGATATAATGGCTCCTTTAATGTTTGTTTGCACCCAACATGAAACTCATAGTAGACACCCGAGATTAACCAAATAGTAGACATATAGTACTGATTGTTGCCCCAATATCTACCCGACAACCATTTAAAAACTCAAGTTTCAGCATAAGTTTGGACCTGACTCGGAGTCTAATAGGTGAACACGACGACAAAGTAGCATGTCATCATATTAAGCGATGCATAACGTAAGCACACACGAAAGAGTGCGGCCTCTCTTGCGGACCCGTGTAGTCCTCAAGGTCATCTGCTCAGTTGATGATGGTAATGCAGTTTTCATGGCTGCCGGCTGCGGGAAAGAAGATCTGAGGCGGCGAAAGACAGTCTGGAGAGCGGATCCCTGCTAGGGTGAACCCTTCCATCGTTGGAGCAGCTGAGCTGGGGTGGAACACAGCACCATAGGAGCAGGACAAACCACACAAGGTTTTCTTTAACACATATCTGTAATGAAAGTAATTGTGTAAGGGCTTGTTTGAATTTGAGGATTCTAACAATGCAGGGATAGGAAATAGATAGGAATAGGATAGGAATGCACATGCAAAACAGAGAAATTAAAAACACAGGATTTCTGCCAATCTGGGTGTTTGGTTCACAAGAATTGGAAGATCACAGGATGCAAAGAAGCATGGTGAGATTAAGTCAAACCACAAGAAAATGTATGGTTATAATGCTATTATGCTACTATCTCTTAGTCTTGTGCTTCATCAATAGGAATTTGAAAAGGAGGACAAGTGGAAATTAAAATTCCTACGGTTTTTCTTTCAAGGAGACACTAAAGGAACAAATCCTACAGTATTTCTTTGCTCCATTCCTTTGCACCAAATTCATGAAAAGTAGTACCATAGGAAACTTTCCAATTCCTATGTTTTTCATTCATTTTTCCTTTCAAGCACTGGCGATTCTAGTAGGCAGGCTTGAGCAAGGAAAAGCTTACACTATTCATTGCTTCCTCAAATATGTGCCCCACAACTAATTTAGAACTCAAGTTTGAACATTAATTCGGACCTGACTTGGAGTCCAAGAGGTGAACAGGATGATAAAGTAGCAGGTAACTTTAAGCAATGCATAACATAAGCAGAATCAAAAGAGTGCGACCTCTCTTGTGGACCCGTGTACTCCTCAGGTTCATCTGCTGAGTCGATGATGGTGATGTCATTATGGTGGGTGTCGGCGGCAGGGAAGGAGATCTGAGGCGGCGAAAGACGGTCAGGAGTCGTGATGTCTGGTTTGGTGGATGTTTCGGTCAATGGAGCACCTCAGGTGAGGTGGACGACGTCGCGGCAGGAGCAGGACAAACCACACAAAGTTCCCTTTGACACCTACTTGTAACTGAAGTAATTCTGTAAGGGCTCATTTGGCTTGCATGATTCTAAAAATGCAGGGATAGGAAAAACATCGGAATAGGATAGGAATGCACATGGTAAACAGAGCATTTGTAAACACAGGATTTCTGTCAACTTGGGTGTTTGGTTTACAGGAATTGGAAGAGCAGAGGAATGCAAAGAAACATGGCCAAAATAAAGTGAAACCATATGAAAGCGTGTATAGTTAGAATGTTATTCTTCCACTAATGCACTTGGTCTTGTTTTCATGCATAGGATTTTGAAAAGTAGGTCCAGGTGGATGTTTTGCTTCATTCCTTTCAACAAAACGCATGAATAATTGAATAGTAGAGTGCCATTGGAAAATTCCCTATTGCTATGTTTCTCCGTCGAACCAAAATAGCCCTAATGGATCAACATGAATGTATAGTAATAAGTGATGCAACAAGTGTACAACCTCTTTGTCAGTAGCTGTCGACCTCAAAGATCATTGGGTTGGTCGCTGAAGCATTGAGGCAGAGGTGGCTGTCGGATGTGGAGGAAGATCTCGAGGAATCAGAGACGACGCCCGTGGCATCGCCTGTTGTGATGGATCGTTCTATCGCTGGTGCAGCCCTCGTGAGTCGAAGACGCCAAGGTGAAGCAAGACAAGGCAAACATCGTCAATCTCAAGTGGGATTCTAATAGCATCTCCAATAGATGATGTAAAATAGATGTAAAATTTACATCACCAAAACCACCGACTACAACAGATGAGGTAAAACTGTTGACTCGAACTTAACTGGTTTAAACTGAAATTTCATCGTGGAATCTGAATGTTACCGCTTCAAACTGAACGCAATGGTAGCAGAGAGGCACTTGACATGTAGTTTAGGAGGGCCTGCAGTTCATCTTCAACCTGCACCCTCGAGCCGCTAACCACCTCGGCCGAACTGGCTGCCCCAAAGACCACCGATACATCCATTTTGCACCATGCTTGTATATCGATATTTATCGCATTATGGGCTGTTATTTCACGCTATGTCACAATACTTATGGCTATTCTCTTTATTTTACAAGGTTTACATGAAGAGGGAGAATGTCGGCAGCCGGAATTCTCGGCCGGAAAAGGAGGAAATATTGAGACCTATTCACAAGAACTCCAAAAGTCCTCAAACTCCACGGAATATCTTAAAATAAATAAAGAAAAATCATCGCCAAAGATGAAGGCCAGGGGGCCCACACCCTGCTCACGAGGGTGGGGGTGCCCCCCTAGGGCGTGCCCCCCTACCTCGTGGGCCCCCTGGTGGCTTTCCGATGCCCATCTTCTCCTATATGAAGTCTTTCGTCGAGAAAAAAATAATAAGCAACCTTTCGGGACGAGACTCCGCCGCCACGATGCGGAACCAATCTAGGGCTCCGGCAGAACTGCCCTCATTGGGATACTTCTCCGGAGGGGGAAATCATCGCCATCGCTATCACCAACGCCCTCTCATCGGAGAGGGAAATTCCATCAACATCTTCACCAGACCATCTCATCTCCAAACCCTAGTTCGCCTCTTGTATCCAATTTTTGTCTCCAAGTCCGGATTGGTGCTAGTAGGTTGCTAGTAGTGTTGATTACTCCTTGTAGTTGATGCTAGTTGGTTTATTTGGTGGAAGATCATATGTTCAGATCCTTTATGCATATTATTACCCTCTGATTATGAACATGAATATGCTTTGTGAGTAGTTACGCTTGTTCCCGAGGACAAGGGAGAAGTCTTGCTATTAGTAGTCATGTGAATTTGGTATTCGCTCGATATTTTGATGAGATGTATGTTGTCTAGCATCTAGTGGTGTTATGTGAACATCGACTACATAACACTTCACCATTATTTGGGCCTAGAGGAAGGCATTGGGAAGTAATAAGTAGATGATGGGTTGCTAGAGGATGAAGCTTAAACCCTACTTTATGCGTTGCTTCGAAGGGGCTGATTTGGATCCATATGTTTCATGCTATGGTTAGGTTTACCTTAATACTTTTGTTGTAGTTGAGGATGCTTGCAATAGAGGTTAATCATAAGTGGGATGCTTGTTCAAGTAAGAACAGCACCCAAGCACCGTCCACCCACATATCAAATTATCAAAGTACCTAACGCGAATCATATGAGCGTGATGAAAACTAGCTTGACAATATTCCCATGTGTCCCTGGAGCACTTTTCCTATTATAAGAGTTTGTCCAGCTTGTCCTTTGCTACAAAAAGGATTGGGCCACCTTGCTGCACTTTATTTACTCTTGTTACTTGTTGCTCGTTACAATTTATCTTATCACAAAACTATCTGTTACCACTTATTTCAGTACTTGCAGAGAATACCTTTGTCGGTGTACTAGAGTAGGGGTACCCTAGTATCCCGAACTTGTGCATCGGCAGTTGCAAAGACTCATGGCAAGGCCTGCCGGTGACCGCCAAAGAGACAAGGCCCTAAAAGAGGAGCTTGCCGGGAAGGCCAATCAAGGCATCTCAGGAACTTGCCATGACGCTGCACACGGCCCCGGCGAGGCCCGTGAGCGACAAGCTTCCGAATATGACAAGACAACGATCAGGGCAAGGCGCGCTTGCGCGCAAGCGACCACTTGCAGACCAAGGCTTCCAAAGACATCCACCAACGTGTCGCCTCGGGACCTTCCCCAGCGCTGCGTGGCAAGAGGCTGTGCGCCAGAAGCGCGTGGCAAGCGGCGCCGACAAGATTGCCATCGTGGTAAGCGTGGCGCCCCGACGGTCCTTTTTGCACTGCTTACGACGAGACGGGCATTTAATGCCTTTTGTCCCCGCCGCCGTGGTTAGGTATGATACATCGTACAAGTAGTTGTACCAACCGCAATTTTTGTCCATTTTACCCTTGTCTACGCTGCCACCTGTCGGATACCCCTTGAGCATATAAAAGGAGGCCCATGCGCAACGAGGGGGGGTTCAAGGCAGAAAACACTCACGCTTAGGTCTCGTTAGCAGCCGGCGGTATCGTAGCACTCAGCGCCCCTAGCAAGAACTCAATATACACTCGCATATGCAGCAGAGGAGTGTTATCTCCGAGAGCTCCGTTGGGTAACTGCTCGTGCTTCGCCGACCGCCAGGCGATTCTTCTTCGCCGCATCGAAGGTTCGCACGCCGTCCCATAGGGGCGCCGAGATTGTGTGAACCTGATCCGCGCTCACACGAAGCTAGATCTTCATCTTCTTCATCGACATGCCACGGGCGCCGACGAGGAGCCCACGGTGCTGCTGTGTCCAAGGACAAGGCTGCACCGGCGTCCGTGACATGCACCGTGCCCATCTCAGAGGCGCGGACCGTAGCGCCATGGTACTCGCAGTACCATACGCTCATGGGCCAAGATCGAGCTGGTGGATCTCGGATGCTCAAGACCAGCATGCACGCCAACAGCTGGCACGAAGCGAGGCACGGTCGCTCGACGGATATCGCCTTCTAACATAGTTAGAAGTCCGAGCATATCCCCGCCTCGCGCCGCTCGCCATCGCCGCCCACCACTCAAAGCAGGCTTTGGCAGAGCTCAATCTGCCTCGGATTACCCTCCAACGGCAGACAAGGTCGGCGAATGGAGGGCCACCATTCAGAGTCTCATCGGCTTTGCTAACGGCGACACTTCGCTGCAGCCGAAAGTGCATCGCTGCCGCTGCAAGACTGCTGTGCACGAGCCGATGGCGACGAAACCGTGGGGTGCAGCCACCGCACTCTCCACCCAAGGCCAAGATCGCCGACCACGGATCCACCTCGACAAACGACTCCACCGCATCATCGGATCCACGGACTTGGCGCGATCGGCGCTTAAGTTCTTGACGAACGACAAGAAGAAGACGCCGAACTCGTGATCGAAGCGCCAAGAGAAGCGCGCGCCAATCGACCAGCTGCTGGGCCCTCCGTCGACATGCATGCACCAGGGGAACCAGCGACTTGCCGTGACGCTGTAGGTTGCCCCGAAGTTCACTCGTGAGCTGCGGCAAGTCCAAAGGGCTCCAAGACGAAGACTTTCAAGCCGACGCATCAGAGAAGTACGACGGCAAGTCGATCCGTCGGAGTTCCTCAAGATTCACACCATCGCGTGCAGGCTGCCGGGCGGACGACAAGATCCTGGCCAACTACTTACCGGTGCTCAAGCCCAATATCGATCCCGGCTCATGCACTTGCCGGACAACTCCATATCCTCCTGGGCAGACCTATGCCATCAGTTTGCCGGCGCCTTTACAGGCGGCCACAAGCCTCATGGCCAAGAGAGCGAACTTCATCTACTCGCCTAGAAGGAAGGAGAGCCCCTGCGCAAGTATATTCAGAGATTCAGCCGTGTACAGCACAACATCCCAGATGTCCACCCTACCGCGGTAATCAGCGTGTTCCATCAGAACGTGCGAAACCGCAGGATGCGGGAGGAGATGGCGATGAGCAAGATCAGAGATGTCAGTGAGCTATATGCCCTTGCCGACAAGTGTGCACGTGCTAGGAAGGGAGGAAACTCCCCGGAGAGACTACATAAGCAGGAGGATCTGATAGTGAGGAGGCTGCCCCGACAAAGAAAAACCGGCGGTGGAACAACAGGAAGAAGAAAGGCAAAGATGTGCTAGTTGTTGAGCAGTCCGGCAACGGAGGTGGCGCCAAGAAAGCCAAAGCTTGTAGCTCTGGCAAGGAGATTGTCGCGGCACCAACTACTGTGCTGTGGCGGTCGCCGACAAGGTGACGGCACTAACAAGCAAGATCGCAAGATCAACCGCACCAAGGGCCACGACCTCCAGAGCTGCAAGAAGGTCGAGCAGCTTGTCGAGTAGCAAAAAGCTGAATACGAGCGACGCGACAAGGAGAATGCCCAGGAAGGTGCCGGAGGAGCCGGCAAGAAACGCCTCGGCCGGGAGGACGCCATGCAAGGCCAAGCAGCGCAAGGAGATTGACCTCCCGCCGCCGCGATAAGGATGAAGATGATGACGATGATGAAGATATGGATGATGATGAGACCGATGAGCAGGAGTTCCGAAAGCCACAGAGGTCTTGTGCGTTGACGGGTGCTTCTCTCGTGATACTTCACACCGCCAACTCAAGCAAAGGATGCGGAAGTCAATGCGCGTAACCATCCGCCGAGTCACGCAAGCCTCCGAAATGGTCCAAGACGCCTATCATCTTTGATATTGAGGACCACCGATCGCATAATCGCGGTCGGTGCTTGCCAATGTTGGTTTCACCAACTATCCGCAACCTCAAGGTCACTAAGATGCTAGTTGACGGCGGGCCGGCTTGAACCTGATCTCCTCCGCGTAATCCGAAACTCTAGATCCTCGATGGCGAAGCTCAAGAGACCGCACGCTCCAAGGAATCAATCCGGAAGGAGCAAGTCAAGGAAAGATCACGCTGCCGGTGACGCTTGGCAGCGAGTTGAACTTCGTGGATCGAGAGGGTCACCTTTGATGTTGCTGACTTTCCATTGCCTTACAACGGATACTTGGTCGCCCAAAGACTCGCCAAATTCATGGCAGCCTCTCACTATGCATACAACATGTCAAGATGCCAGCCCGATAAGTGTCATCTCTATCCTCGGGCGACAAGAAGGATGCTCTTATCTCGCGCCGACAAGATCTACCGAAGCAGCAACCGCACCAGATCGCAAGTCACTTGCCGCTGAAGCTCCCGGCGAAGAAGAAGACCAAGTCCGCAAGAGTTCGATGCCCATCCGCAAGCGCACTCTTCGGAGTGCTGCGCCACCGCCGAGGATGCACCATCGAGCTCCACCGACAAGTGTAAGAAGACAATGGCAGCTCCACCAGAGACCAAGAAGGTGTTCGCAGGAGGATGGCACCGGTGGTACCTTCACCATCGCGCACTCTCGACCCTAATAGGAAAGCTGCGCCGTTGCTTTTCCTCATGAGCGAACGCCGACGATTTGCGTGGCAACCGCCCGACATCCCCGTGTTCCTGTGAAAGTAATCGAGCACCATCTTGCCGCTCGTCCTCATGCGCCGCACCGCCAAGCGTAAAGTCGTGAAGCGTGCAAGGAGCGCCAAGAATTCATCACAGTAAGAAATCAAGAAATTGGAAGCAGCAGGCCTTGTCGAGGAGTGCTCCATCCTACATGGTTGGCTAACCTCGTAGTCGTCGCGCAAGGCAAACGGCAAATGGAGGCTTTGTATCGATTTTACCGATGTCAATAAAGCTTGTCCCAAAGACCCATTTTGCCACGATCGACTGATTGTTGACTCCACGGCCGGATGTGATTTGCTTTCATTTCTTGATGCATACTCAGGATACCATCAGATCTTCATGGCGAAGAGGATGAGGAGAAGACCGCATTCATCACCCCATGTGGCACCTACGCTTTGTACGGATGCCTTTCGTTTAAAGAATGCTGGTTCAACATTTGCAAGGGTGGTCCGTGACGCTTTTGAGCCGCAGATACGTAAATGTGGAAGCCTACATGGATGACATAGTGGTCAAGAGCAAGGACAAGGCAACTCGATTCAAGATTTAGACGAAACCTTTGCAAATCTGCGCAAGATCAACCTCAAGCTCAACCCCGAGAAGTGTGTGTTTGGAGTCCCTCCGCAAGCTTCTCGGTTCTTCGTGTCTCAGCGGGAATTGAAGCCAATCCCGACAAGATCAAGGCCATTGAGCAGATTGAAGCACCAAAGCTGCTAAGGATGTACGTAAAACTTGCCGGATGCGTAGCTGCTCTCAAAGCAGGTTTATCTCTAGGTTCTGTTGAGGCTACCGCCATTTTTCAAAATATTGAAAAAGGCAGGTCCAATGAAATGGACTCCGAAGCGGAGGCTGCACCGCAGGACTTAAAGATACCTGTCCTCCACTAACACTTGTCGCACCTAAGCTACAAGAGAAGTTGCTGCTATATATAGCGCAACCAATCAAGTGGTTAGTGCTGCGTTAGTAGCGGAGAGGGAGGCGGATGATGAGCCAAAGAACCACGGCAGATGCATCCAAATGACAAGCAGGAACTTCACCGCAAGCTCCGTCTCGATAAAGATGGATCTGCGCAGCACATGAAAAGATGCGTAAAAGAATGGTGCAATACCAGCTTATTTTGTCGGCCTCCCTTCCGCAGGGGCTAGGTCAAGGTACTGTGTGCAGAAATTGCCGCCTTCTCATGGCCTCGAAAGCCGCGCCATTACTTCCAAGCACATGAGATCACAAATGCCACTGCTTTTCCGTCAAGAGGATACTGCAAAATCCGTAGCAACAAAGTGTGATTGTCGAGTGGGCACCGGAATTGTCAAGCTTTGGCCTCAAGTTTGACAAAGACTCAACTATCCAAAGCGTAGCATTGGCGGAGTTCATAGCAGAATGGACGCCAACACAAGATGAAGAAATTCCAGAAACGAGCATCCCCGCAAGGAGGCAAGCAAAGAGTGGCTGATGTACTTTGATGGTGCCTTCGCTGCAAGGCTTCAAAAGGGCGGCTACTTGTTGCACCCACCGGAGAGCACCTCAAGCACGTAGTCCGGATGCACTTTCCCAAGGAGCAAGCAACAAACAATACCGCAGAGTATGAAGGTTTGCTTGCCGTCTCGTGGATCGCAGAGACCTTGGGATCAAGAAGCTCATTGTCGTGGGTGACTCACAGCTTGTCATCCGCCAAGTGAAAAGAATTATCGAGTCCGCTGATGGAAGCTTACGTTGATGAAGTGAGAAATCTAGAGGAGCACTTTGACGGCCCATGATGGAACATGTTCCAAGAGCTCGAAAGACATTGTCGATGGTCTGTCAAGTGCGCCACACTTAAGCTACCAAAGGGAACCAGGGATCTTTGTGCTCAAACCGACTCAACCGCCTCAGAACGCCATCAACCGGACAGTAACAAGAAGAGGAAGTTGATTTTGGTGACTATTTTCCCGCAGAGCTCCCCAAGCCGCCGCCAAAAAGGTCCTCAAGATCAACACCAAGGGTGCCGAGGAGCAGTCGCTCGCAAACCCTGTGGTTTGTTCCGCTGAAGAAGACGCCCCGACAAGTTTTGCTCGCAAGCTTGCCGGGAACGCCAAGCTCCCGCCGAGCCGCAGATTCTCGCCAGAGAAGCGGATGTCCCCAGCAGCAGCAGATGTGCCTTTAGTCCTTGTTGTCGAGCCACAAGCTCCAAAGATGGGCACAAAGAGATTGTCCGCTTTTCTTCAGCATGTGAGAACTTCCCAAGAGCAAGAAGAAGCGGAAAGAGTAGCCCGGCAGTCAAGTATGTACCAGTTTGTCGACAACACACCGCATGTAAGAAGACTCAACGGCGTGAAATTGAAGTGTATTCACCGGAAGATGGACAGAGGCTGTTGGCAAAGATACATGGAGGCATATGTGGTCACCACATTGGCGCAAGAGCACTTACCGCAAAGCATTCCGCAAGTTTTCTTTTGGCCGACAACCTCCAGATGCAACCGCACAAGTAACCAAGTGTGAAGCGCAAGGCCCATTCCAAGCAGATACACTAGCCAGCTCAAGCTCTCCAGACGATCCCTTTATCCCGCCATTTTCGGTCCGGGGCTCGACATCCTCGCCCTTTCCCCGAAGTTGTCGGGGCTTTGAGTACTTGTACGCTGTAATCGACAAGTTCACAAAGTGGCCGGAAGTGGAAGCAGTGAGAAAGGTGACAAGCACAAGTTAGCAAGTTCTTTAGGTCGATTGTTTGCCGCTTCGATCCCTACCCGGATCATCACCGATAACAGCACGCATTCACGAGCCGCACCTTCATGCAAGACGCCCAAGATCTTGGCGCCAAGGTCTGCTTTGCTTCCGTTGCTCATCCGAGAAGTAACGGCCAAGCGGAGAGGGCAATGCAAGTGCGCTGCGGCTCAAGACCAGACTTTCGGCTGCGCACAAGTGCGGAAAGAACTAGATTGAGGAGCTGCGGTGGTTCTTGGTCGATCAGACGACGCCAAATCGAGCCATCGCCGTACACCTTCGCCTAGTCTATGGAGCAGAGGCAGTTCTCCCACGGAACTCAGATACGGTCACCTCGAGTGCTCGCTATGATGAGTTTGAGCAAGAGCAGCTGCGATAAGATGACGACCGCTTCCTTGAAGAGAACCGCCTTCACCGCCAGACGAAAGCAGCTCGATATCAGCAAGCTTTGCGCCGCTACCATAGCCGCAGTTAATGCCGAAGTCTCGAGGAAGGCGACCTTGTTCTTCGCGCGCTCAGTCCGCCAAGAATTCCAACAAGTTGACGCCAAGTGGGAAGGCCCTTATCGGGTGAAACGAGTCACTAGGCTCGGCGCTGTCGCTTTGAGACCAAGATGGCTTTCCGTGAGCAACTCCCGAACATTGAGCATCTTCGTAAGTTTTACTCAGAGGGCGCGTTGTTTAACCTGTTCTCGCAACCACCTTTTGTACAAGTCTTGCCGATGTTGCATGTAATCCTTTGTACAAAGCCAGCGCAGACTTCTGCATAAGAAGCTCATGTGTTCGCACATCTTGTCAATTTCATGCTTTCTACTCTCTTTGTTTTGCATGCATTATCTAACACTTTGTGCAGCTACTACCTCGGAAGTAATAACGAGCCATAAGGCTCCATATCTTTATTTTTCTTCTTTTCTTTCTCAAAGAAAGGAAGGTTCCTCGCCCACAAGTTTGCCGGGGAAAGGAGAAGATAATGGTGTGGACCAAGCCGCCAAGGAAGTTTCACTTACCGAAGCAAACGACGTAAAAGCTAAGTTGCTAGAGTTTGAGCAATCAGTTTTAAATTTTTAAGTTATCTTCCTCGAACGATCGTGCTTTGTATGGAAAACCTGTATGCGGAGGAACTAACTCAGTAGCTAGTTGCGCCTTACTTTGTTTCGAGTCCGCCAACAACTTAGTGAGCTGCAACTAGTTTGCATAAGGTTTTTTGTCGGCAAAGACCGCCAAAGAAGGTCGACGCCCCAGATTAGCCATGCCTGTGCTCATACCGACAAGTTCCCTAAAAGCGAGGGCAAAAACATACAAAGGAAGGAATCAAGTAAAGGAAATAACATAGCAATCGCTACCCAAATAGAGTTATATTACAAGATAGCTCGTCGCAGATCTAATAGATTGTTCTCATAACATGACCAGCAGCGACAAGGAAAAGAGGAAATGTGTGGCCTAATTCCACGCGACGCCTCAACCTCTTGATCCCGCCACCTTGTCCACAATGGGTGCGATAAGGGTCTTGAGCGCCCACATCAGATCCGACGGCAAGGTCTTGAGGACGTTGGTGAGGTTGAGGCATGGGTTGCGGAAGGCTACCTTCACCAAAGACTTTTGAAGAGCTCCCGCAGATCATGCGCGCGACTGGCCGGCCAGCTGCTTTGGGATCTTCTCCGAGTCGCTGGAGGGCCGCTGCCACGCCTTGAACAACAAGTCGAGCTTGGCGCTGGGTTGAGGTGCTCATCTGAGGAATACCCGAGATCCTCCATCCCCAACCGCGCCAACTCCCCGCCGATGATCTGCGGCAACATCCACGAGACCTCACCCAAGGCTCCACGCTCTCCCTAAAAGTGTTCTAGGCGGCAGAAGACTCGCCAAAGAGCGCTCGTCGGCCTTTGATCTTCTCCTCCAAGGCCACTTCCGCCTCCCCTAGCCTGCCTAGCTGCCCGAGTCAAAGTAGCCGCCTTCAACTCAAGATCCGCTGAGTCCTTGGCGGCGCTTAAGCTCCTTGTTCTCTCGGCGAGACGACCCTGCAGCTCACCAAGAGTGTAGGCGCCCTTCTCGGCCACGCTTGAGTGCAGCAAGCCTCGCCGCCTCCTTGAGATTGGCCTCCAGCCTGCGCCACCTTCTGCCTCCAGCTCCTTCTTGGCGGCTCGCACTGCGGCAAGATCCTCCGCTTCCTTGAGAGCCCCGCCAAATGTTTGCTCGCTGCATGGCAAGCTCCTCCTCGTGGCTGTCAAGATTGACCTTCCGCTGCACCAAATCGCTTCTCGCGCAGACACTTTCTTGGCAACAAGCCGCTGTTTCTTCAACTTCAGCCTTCTCGAGGAGGAAAGCTTTACGCCCTCGCGAAGTTGCTCCCGCCTTGCTGTGGATCGGAGAGCTTCTGGTTGAGGCCCCGAGCTCCTCCGCGGCGCTTCTCGATGTTCCGCTCCCCCGCCGCGATAAGCGCTTCTCGACACCACTTATTTGTCGGGCGCGTAGAGCGACAACAGCTTCCGCAGCACTCGCTCCTCCTCAGCTCGCCGCTGCTGCTCGGGCTGTCGACCAGCATCAGCCCGGCGGAGGCGAGCAACTCTTCATCAAAGGTCTCTTCGTCGGCGCCTCGAGCTCGACGCCTGTGGAGTTTGATGAAGATGCCATCGCTGCCTTCAATAGGCGCAGGTCGGGCTCTTCGAGCTCGACGCTGCAGGTGGAGGGATCAGCGGTCGGCGAAGCGCCCGGCGCCCTGCGCGCCTCGGGCTGTCACAGGATCGCTGACCCTCGCCAGCTTCAGCGGCGCAGCTTTGGCGGCCTCCCGCCAAGGGATCATCAGCGCCCACTTCTTCTTCAGCGGCGCCGCTGTGTTTCCATGCGCTGCCTCCGCACGGCGCACTCGGTTTCCATCGCCTGCGGGCGATGGATCCGACGACCGAAAAGAAAGAAAAGTCATGAAAATATCCAAAAAGAAAATCAGAAGAAGAAGAACACAAGGGAAGTTTTCTGCTTAAAGGATTACCAGACTAGGATCTGCAATCGGGTCTCAACCATCGGAGGGTCGCTGGTGCTATCCCTTGCCGGAGAAATGTCGCTGTCGGAGAAGTCTCCCTTGCCGAGAACGCCCCTTGCCGGGAATCCTCCATTGGCGTGTAGTCAAGCAGATGGCATTTCGAGCGGCTTCCGGCACTCTGGTGAGGCTGCTCTGCTCCTACACAAACCAACAATGATATCAAGCAAAGAAAGAGCACCCATGCACGCCTAAGAGCAGGAAGTAAACCATATCGACGATGAGGGCTACTACTGGGGCTGCTTTGAGGAAGAGTTGCCGGGTCCGCAGGTGGTCTCTGACGCGCCTCATTGTCGCGGTGGGTCTGGCCCTCGATGACAATCACCGACCTTGGCTCTTCGACGCCTTTGCGCCAAATATTCCGAAAAGGAATGGGTTCAGAGTGAAGCAAATCAGATACAAGACAAAACAACAAGAATTGAAGAACTACAAGCACGGCAAAGAATCTTACTCTTCTTCTTCCTCGCCGGAGCTGAGCGGAGAGGTCGATGTCCGCCCACCTTCAAGACGATGAGGCGAGGAGTAGGTTCCTTGGCCGCTTACGGAGCAGCAGCGGTGGTCCAGAAGACCCTGGCCCGGCTGCCGCAGCGGGCGTGAGGTGCTCCCGGCAATGCTTGCCGCGGTGGAGCGCAGGCCGGCGCCGGGCGGCTGCTGACCTGCTCGCCGCCTCGCCACGCCTCCGCCTTATGGAGACGCCTTTGGTGGAGCTGGGGCTCCGCTATGCAAGCTAGTCAAGGAGGGGAGGAGGCCGCGGCTGGCTCGCCGACTCAGCTTCAGTTCGATAAGCTCTTCTCGCCAAGAAGCTCCTTCCGCCGACAAGGCTTGCCGCCCGCTGCCTCGCCTCCTCCACGGTGAATCTGAACTCACATGGGCAGCAATGCTGCCGCTTCTTCCAACTGGGTATGGCGCGCCGATCTCATCATCGGTGGTGTCAGGGTGAGGTTCTTCTGTTCGCTGGCGGACCGCACTTCTACCAGGCCGCCAAAGAACTCCCGTGACGATGTCGCCTGCAGTTTCTGCCAAGTTGGGACAATTCAATGCGAGTCGACAGCGCATCATTGCACGGATGCGGTCGAGCGAGGAGTTGTTGCACAGCGGAACGACACCCTCGCAGCCCGAACATTTCGGGATGATCAGGATCGTGCTTGAACAGTTCCAGAGCATCGCGCCCAACCCGTGACAGTTGAAGTTGAAGTTGAGGCCTGGGCGCAGCCTCATGATATCTCGCCACGCTCGAACTCTGTGCGGGTCTCCTCCTCTCCCGCAGGGGCGATGCGGCGGCGAAGAAAATCCGCGCCAATAGCGCCATGCGAGCCCGCAAGCCTAAGGCGAGGATCCGGTGACGGCAATCTTCAGCCTAGCGCTTCCGGGCCACGCTGCTCCAATCGCTGCTGCACACTACCGGGTTTGGCGCTGGCGGTAAACCGCCGCGGTTCTCCTCGACAATCCAGCACCACCGCTCTCCATTCATCCCACTTGTCGCGGAGCTCTCCTCCAGATAAGCTTCCTTCTTGCCGGTTCTTGAGATCCAAGCGCCCACCGAAAGAGGCTCCTCTCTCAACTCGGGCATAAATAAGTGGCGGAAAGAGCTAAGTTTGGATAGATTCACAAAGTTTTCGCAGAGATGTGCGAAACTGCCATGGTCAACGGCATTGGGGTGAAGTCAAGGAGGCGGAACCCGTGAGGTGTTCATGATATCACGTAAGAATTAGAGAAAGGCGGGCAGAGCCCGCAGAGAAGAACAGCGCCAAGAAAGGGTATCCATTCGAGCCAGCTCCGGCGGCAGCCGAGTACCTTCGTGCACGGATGCGCCGCTCCGCCGACCTAAGAGGTAGTAGTACTCCCTCGATCCTTCGGGCGAAAGCTGAGGGGGAAGATTGCCCGCCTTTCGGCTAATCAGCGAGCCGCTGGCGCCGGCCGACTTCACGACCTTCCCTTGTCGGCTTTGAGCCATGGCGGAGGTGGTGGTGGGGAGATCGACGCGCTGGTGATGCTGGTGGCTTTGGGTTGCGGAGCGCCGCTTCTTTTCAGCCTTGGGAAGAAGGGGGAGCGGAGGTTTTCGAGATCGAGCAGCAATCGGCGAGATGGGCGAACTGCCCTCGCTTCCCCGCTTATAAGGGGAGGGGCAGACGCCCGCCTTCCGAATAAAGAAACCACACGATCTCTCCCACGACGCCGCATTCGACGCGCGGCTGCCTGTGGGGCGCGGTGGGTCCGGAATGAGATACGGCGAACCCAGGCCGCTGTGTTCGTGCCTTATTTTGGGCCTGGCCCAACAGCGCCGCACCGCAGGTGGCCCAGGCCCGGGGCTCTGCTGTTGTACTAGAGTAGGGTACCCTAGTATCCCGAACTTGTGCACGGGCAGTTGCAGCACCCCACGGCAAGGCCTGCCGGGTGACCGCCAAAGAGACAAGGCCCCGGCAAGAGGAGCTTGCCGGAAGGCCAACCAAGGCATGACCAAAGTATTTGGCCAAGGAGATAAGACCCCGCAAGAGGAGCTTGCCGAAGGCCAACCAAGGCATCTCAAGGAACTTATCGCGACGCGCCACGCCGCCCCAGCGAGGCCAAAGGAGCGACAAGCTCGGACGCGACAAGACAACGATCGGTGGCAAGGCGCTTGTCATGCAAGCGACTCACTGCACTCCACGCCCAAAGACATCCACCAAACGGTCGCCTGGGACCTTCCCAGCGCTGTGGCAAGAGGTCAGGCGCTGGTGCGCGCGTGGCAAGCGGCGCCGACAAGATTGCCATCGTGGCAGCAAGTGGTGTCCCCGACGGTCCTTTTTGCACTGCTTGGGCGACGAGACGGGCATTTAATGCCTTTGTCCCCCGCCGCCGTGGTTAGGTATGATACATCTGACAAGTAGTTGTACCAACCGCAATTCTTTTTCTATTTTTACCCTTGTCTACGCTGCCACCTGTCGGAGACCCTTGAGCATATAAAAGGAGGCCCATGCGCAACGAGAGGGGGGTTCTAAGGAAGAAAACACTCACGCTTAGGTCTCAAGTAGCAACCGGGCGTGGTATCAGAGCACTCAGCGCCCTAGCAAGAACTCAATATACACTCGTACATGCAAAGAAGAGGGAGGTTATCTCCTGAGAGCTCCAAGCTGGGTAAACTGCTGCGGTGCTTCACCTCGATCTGCTCTTCGCGATCTTCGCCTCGCCGAACCGAAGGGTCTCGCACGCCGTCCCATAGGTGTTCGTGGATCAGTTTCCCGACAACCTTGCTGAAAACCGCTTATTATTTCCTTCCGATCCTCGGTGTCGGACACTCTTACTTATCAAAAGGACTACGATAGATCCCCTATACTTGTGGGTCATCAAGACTTTTTTCAAGGCTGCTGTTGGGAGTGTAGCGCTTTGGTAGGTGGAATTTGCTAAGGAATAATTTATATAGTGTGCTGAAATTTACATCACTTGTTACATTGGAAAGTAATTCTCCGAGGGGCTTGTTCGAGGTATTCTTCACCCTGCTCAAGAGAGCAAAGAGTTGCTCCTCAACCCATCGAACCTATTGAAAATGAAACTCCTTTTGAATTTCCTTCTGCATGATGGAAAAACTGCTAGCTAATCCTTTTACAGAGATGGAACAAAGCATCCTGATGAGCACTTAATATATGTGGATGAAGTTTGTGGATTATTTAAGCTTGCAGGTATACCCGATGACGTTGTTAAGAAGAAGGTCTTCCCTTTATCTTTGAAGGGAGACACATTGACATGGTATAGGCTATGTGATGATACGAGATCATGGAACTATAAAAGATTGAAATTGGAATAACATCAAAATTATTACCCTATGCATCTTGTTCATCGTGATATATATATATATATATATATATATATATATATATATATATATATATATATATATATATATATATATATATATATTTGGCCTCGCAAAGGAGAAAGCATCGCCAAGCTTGGGGAGGCTTAAATCAATGTTATATTCATGCCCCAATCATGAGCTCAAGAGTGACAATTCTTCAATTTTATGCTCGGCTTTCTCGATAACAATCGCACCATGCTCGATACTTCTTGTGCCGGCTCTTTTATGATGAAGACTATTGAATTCAGATGGGATTTATTGATAGAATTAAACGCAACTCAAGATTGGGACTCGACGAAGGTAAGGAGTCGTATGACACCTAAGTTTGATTGTGTTAAATCTTTTATGGATACCGATATTTTCCGTAAGTTTAGCACTCAAATATGGACTTGACTCGAGATAGTAGCTTTTTTCTCGTGAATCTTTTGCTATTTATGTTGATCTCCCTGTGGAGAAGTGGTTTAAATATCATCCTCCCATACAAGTAAAAGTAGATGCACCTATTAAATTTGAAGAAAAGATCAGAACTTATAATGATCCTATTGTTCCTACGCCTTATGTTGAGAAACCACTCTCCTCGTTAAAATAAAGGATCATGCTAAAGCTTCAATCTGTGGTTTGTAAAAGCAATATTAGAACTTATGCACCTCTTGAGCAAATCAAAGTAGAACCTAATATTGCTATTGTTAAAGATCTCTTGTCTGATAATATTGATGGGCACGTTATTCAATTCTGTGGTGAATCGCTAGAATTGCTAAACCTAGTGTTAAAGATAAACATAGACCGTGGTAGGCGCTTGTTATTTCTTTTAAAATAGGAGATCATTGCTATCATGGCTTATGTGATATGGGTGCTAGTGCTAGTGTTATACCTTATGACTTGTATAAAGAAATCAAGCATGAAATTGCACCTGCTGAGTTAGAAGAAATTGATGTCATAATTAGACTTGCCAATAGAGATACTATTTCACCAAAGGGGAATTGTTAGAGATGTTGAAGTTCTGTGGAAAACCAAATATCCCGCTGATTTTCCTTTTTCTCGCCTCCCACAAGATAGCTTTTGTCCCATTATATTTGGTAGACCCTTCTTGAACATCGTTAATGCTAAGATAGATTGCTAAAAGAATGATGTTACTATTGGCTTGGATGATATGATTCATGAGTTTAATTTTCTAAATTTAGTAAACAACATCGTGAGGAAGAATTGCCTAGTAAGGATGAAATTATTGGTCTTGCTTCTATTGCCGCATTCTCCTAGTGATCCTTTAGAACACTATTTGCTAGACCATCAAAATGATATGTTCATGAATGAAAGAAGGAAATAGATGAAGTATTCTTTAAACAGAACTTATTCTCGCAACACAATTTGCTCGTTGAAATTTTAGGGATCCTCCTCCACCCAAGGGTGATCCTGTTTGAGCTTAAACCGCTGTTCGATAATCTTAAATATGCTTATCTTGATGAAAAGAAAATATATCCTGTAATTATTAGTGCTAACCTTTCAGAGCATGAAGAAGAAAGATTATTGAAAACTCTAAAGAAGCACCGCGCCGCTATTGGATATACTCTTGATGATCTTCGTGCATTAGTCCCACTCTATGTCAACATAAAATAAATTTGGAAGCCGATGCCAAACCAGTTCGTGATCCTCAACGACGCTTGAATCCTAAAATGAAAGAAGTGGTAAGAAAAGAAATACTCAAGCTTCGGAGGCAGGTATAATTTATCCTGCTGTCGATAGTCGGGTAAGTCCTGTCCATTGTGTCCCTAAGAAGGGAGGTATTATTGTTGTCCCTAATGATAAAGATGAATTGATCCCGCAAAGAATTATCACAGTTATAGGATGGTAATTGATTTCGCAAATTAAATAAAGCTACTAAGAAAGATCATTACCCCTTACCTTTTATTGATCAAATGCTAGAAAGATTATGCAAACATACACATTATTGCTCTCTAGATGGTTATTCGGTTTCTCTCAAATACCGTGGTTTCGGCTAAAGATCAATCAAAGACTACTTTTACTTGCCCTTTGGTACTTTTTGCTTATAGACGATGCCTTTTGGTTTATGTAATGCACCTGCTACCTTTCAAAGATGCATGATGGCTATATTCTCTAATTTTTGTGAAAAATTGGTGAGGTCTTCATGGACAATTTTTCCGCCTATGGTTCCTCTTTGATGATTGCTTGAGAAATCTAGATCGAGTTTTGCAGAGATGTGAAGAAACTAATCTTGTCTTGAATTGGGAAAAGTGCCACTTTATGGTTAATGAAGTTATTGTCTTGGGGCACAAAGTTTCGAAAGAGGTATTGAAGTTGATAAAGCCAAGGTTGATGCTATTGAAAAGATGCCATGTCCCAAGGACATCAAAGGTATAAGAAGTTTCCTTGGTCACGCCGGATTTTATAGGAGGTTCATTAGGACTTTCAAAATTTCTAGGCCTCGACTAATTTATTACAAAAAGATGTACCATTTGTCTTTGATGATGATGTGTAGAAGCATTTGAAATACTTAAGAAAGCATTAGTCTCTCACACCGTTGTTCAGCCACCGATTGAATTTACCTTTGAAATTATGTGTGATGCTAGTGATTATGCTGTAGGTGATGTTCTAGGGCAAAGAGTTGATAAGAAATTAAATGTTATCCGTTATGCTAGTAAGACTCCGCATAATGCTTAAAGAAATTATGCTATACCGAAAAGGAACTTTTAGCAGCTTGTATTTGCTTGTGATAAATTCAGACCCTATATTGTTGATTCTAAAGTAATTATTCACACCGATCATGCTGCTATTAAATATCTTATGGAAAAGAAAGATGCAAAACCTAGACTTATTAGATGGGTTCTCTTGCTGCAAGAATTTGATTTGCATATTGTTGATAAAAAGGAGTTGAGAACCCCGTTGCAGATAATTTATCTAGGTTAGAGAATGTTCTTGATGACCCACTACTCGCCGCCCCGAAACAACTCCCCACCGCCGCCTCTGCCAGCCATATAGGCCCCCCCCCACCCTGAAACCTAAGATAGATAGTGGGTACCTCCCACGAGCCCCGCCCGCCAAGGATGGTTCTTCTTAACTCCGTGAGCCTCCCCACCCCTGAAAATCGATCGACCCAAAGTCGATTCACCGATCAAGTGTAGCTAACGGAGCAGAGCAGCAGACGAGCGAGGGGGAGTAGCAGCAGCAGCGAGTGAGCGAAGCGAGAGCAGGAGCAGCAGTACTGGGCGAAGGAAGCGATCGATTGAGAGCCGGAGCAACAAGCAGTGGCGAAGCGAAGCGAGCGCGAGCCGAGCAGGCAGCAAGAGATCCCGCTGGTATGGATGCCGCTGGCCAAGGGGCCTCTCAGACCGGGGAGAGCCGCTGGGAGATGTCGCCATGCAGGCGGCTTCAAGGTAGCCGCCCATGGGGGTGTGGGATGAAGCACCATCGGCGCCGGAGGTGGAGCTAAGGAGAAGGTGCGGCGCGATGAGTGCACAACCTCTTTGGTAGCCGAGTAAGCCTCTGCCCGTCCGAGGAGTCGGTGAGGATGCTGCATGTTCCGTGGAGCAGGTTAAGGCGGCTGCCAGGGGGATGGAGCAGCCGTGATAGACGAGCCGATCGCCGAGCAGGTCCTGGAGGTGGAGGGGGTGGCGACACGCGGGACAACGAGATGGACAACAGATCCTCATCCGGGAGGTGGACGAGGGACATCGAACTATTGTGTGGACGACGCCATCGGGAAGAGGCCCGGCTGGGCAGCGGTGAGGTTGCTGGACGGAGGAGGGTGGGGTTTCGCGGCTGAGCGGAGACGTTATGGCAGCTCTGGGATTTTGACTCGCAAAAAGGAGGCGATGGGAGGGGTGAACTATGACTTAGGGACGCCTTGTCCAAAATGTAGGTGTGTTACAAAAGTACCCCCAACCGATTTGAACTAGCGGCCCTTTCGCTCAGGGTTAGAAGGGGGTTTATGTGTCGGATTTGGCAGCTGGAGGGAGTTTTCGCTGCTTGTAATTTCGATAGCAAGGCGCTTGGTTGTGAAGGCCAGTTTTGGGAGCACGATATCTTAATTTTCGGATATAACAAGGCGCTGGTTGAATTTTAGGACAAGCCTAACGGTAATATTGTAATTGTACGCACCAAATCAATTCGCACTTCCTCAACCAAAAAGAAAACGAAAAAATAAAACTATTCACACCACACAAAGAGAGAGTCTTGCCCCGCTTTACTATAAAATGCTATTTAAAGCTACTCATACCAACAATTTCGTGCAATTAAATGCTATCCGGTAGTATGAATCCATGTTATGTCCAATTAAATTTTTTCGCTTGCTATATAATGCATGTAACCTACTCATACCAACATTTTAGTGCATTCCAAATGTCTATACTATCACTGCAATTCGAACTGAATTTGAATTCATTTTCTATTTCAATAACAATCTACAATCATGATTGTTGCCAACTTCAACCATCATTCGTGGTATTACCTTAATAACACACCACGTGATTACTTCTAGAGATAGATATGAACTATCTGTACTACATGAACTCAATTCTATTTTTTGAATACACTTGATGTTGATTCCAAATAATAGTACATTTGATGTACTAACTATATATTCATAATCTAAACCATGTTCCATACGTACACCGTGGTTTATCACACATAGTATAGTGCCCCGCCCCAACATTATGACAAGTATTTAAACCTGAGCTGAAAAGCCACACATTAACCCAAATTATGATCAATGTTCCATATATTATACGTAGTACTAGCAAGATGCCCACGCTGCCCACGTAACATGAAAATGATCAAGGGGAGGCCTCATTTGCAAATATGGAGAGGGTGTGGGTATATTTTTTCAAAATTGCCATAGTTTCCTTCCTATCCGCCGATATAAATCGGACGGCCTATATTGCGTGATGGCACGCACACCATCATCAACAACTCCGCTTTTATAAGAGTAGAGATAAAATATATTATATGTAGTATAACATGTTCATAACCACACCATGTGTATCATCATTATATATATTCACACATGCCGATTTAAAACATTATGATAAATTCTTCAAATATCCGAATTCGCTTTTTATAATGAAGTATGATCTCTATTCGCCTTTTACACCCACACAATCCTCTTATCTTTGTAGCTAGCTAGCGCTAACTTTCTCTCGCATGCACACACCCGCATCCCTCTCACCCTCCCTCAAAGATTCTCTAGCTCCATCGCAAATTGCCTTTTCACTTTAGGTCGCTCACCCATGGTGTGTGTAGCCCCCAGCTCCTTTCTTTACGCACACATCGATCGATATGCCTTCTAGCCAGTGTGTGGATAGCACAAACACAAGCTTCCCCTCTCTCTTATCACCGCCCATGCCTCACTCCCACCACTCTTTTCATCGATCTCAGACAGACACTCCTTCCCCGATATAGTATGACTCCCGCACCACCTCCTAGATGCATCCTCTCTCTATCCTTCTCCTCAGGCCTCATTTGCTTCTAACACACACATGCATGTATACCGATTGATCTCCCAACATATACCTAGGTTGACTTTAACTATTCCCCCCATCAATAGACGACCTCACAAGTTATGTCTCCTTTCTCCGACAAAGGACGCATTGATCTTCCTATGTAGTTACGCCTGCTACCACAGCCATATCGTCCCCCTCATCATTCGTGGCATCGCCCCGACCTGCCTCTCACACGACGCGCACGCATGTGCAGCCATCCCTCTTATTGATATTGCAGGCGTGTTCTCCGGTTGTCTAGCAAGACTATCCCACCATTTTTAGAAGCAACTCCACTACCACCCTCCAACACTCTAGCTATGTCTCTCTCCCAACCTTATTCCTCTCCTACACATATGGATGGATGCCGATCGATCCCTTAACACATGAGGTAGATCGATCTCCTTAATACACGAGGTAGGCCTCTCCTCCTCCACACATATACCAACCATTGTACCTCTATAGTTAATTAGGCCTCCTCCCCCCCACCACACACCGATAGTCGAGCGCTATAGGTAGATATCCATGCCACGTAGAAAACTGCACATGTCCCTCTCTGCTCTAGTAGGTCAGCCACTTATATCTTTTGACGTGGCACACACAAATTGATGGCACTCTTTATCGATCACACAGCACACACACACACACATAATCCTCTCTTTGATTCTATGGACACCTCAAGTCAATGATACTCCACTCTCTTCTCATGGATCGCCTCTCTATATATATGATATATCCAGACTCTATTTCACACACATTGCATATGTTACATTTTTTGATTGACCCCCCCAAAAACTCTCACGAACCCACACACTATATCACTCTATGTTTGTATCTCTCACACAACCCCACGAGGTGGTGTACGATACAAGAAGAGAATAGGTGCACCGTGCACGCATTTCACGCTTCGCCCAGCCACACCTGCGCTGGTACATGATGGAGCTCATTTCAGTATGAAATGGCAGCCCATGTGCTAATTTGAACGCATGTAGCGGTTGTTTACTCTACGGAGGTCGTGGTACCACGCGGTAACGTAAACAAAGTTCGACTTGATGCTATGCTGCTATTTTTAAATAAAGTTATATCGCCAATGGCACGTGACACATAATATAAAATGATTTTATGGAGAAAAAGGTAGTCCACTCCACTATATACAATGGAGCCCCGCCTGGTTTGTCTCTCTCTTCGCAGTATCTCACAAGGTCATGTGGCCTCTCTCTCTCTCTCTCTCACCGCTGGTCACTAACTGCTCGCATACCGTCTACGGGCGCTAAAGGGAGGACATGCATCGCTTTCTCCGCTCGACGGGCGCCGAGGCAGCACGCCCCGATCCATGTACACGCTGCTCCTCCGACTAAGCTCCGACGCTGTAGGGCTTCACGCCACCTCGCTCGATGCCACAAGATGGGCAGATTCCGCCACCGCCACCTAGTTACATCCCGACAACCTCCGTGTATCCTCCGCCTTGCTCCACTGCCCGCCTTCCCACGCTGCTGCATGTGGATCTTCCATAGTTTTGCCAAAACGTAGCTCGTCCGGGCGATCTATATTGCAGTCTCATCCTCACACTGCTTTTAGAGAAACACAACCTGTTGTTATCTTCCCTTAGGACAAGGAACGGCTTATTTTTTGTCGTCGCGAATCGTCATCAATAATATTTGTCTTTTACAAATTTCAAATGGGCATATTTTAGAGTGTAGATTCACCTATTTTTCTTTTTCAGATGTACTCCCTCCTGTTTTAAATATTTGTCTTTCTAGAGATTTCAACAAGTGACTACATACGAGCAAAATGAGTGAATCTACACTCTAAAATATGTCTATATGCATCTGTATGTAGTAGTCCATTTGAATCTCTAAAAGACAAATATTTGAGTAGTCACCGTTGAAATCTCTAGAAAGACAAATATCTGTGAGTATATTTAAAACCGAGGGGTAGTGCACAAGCGATGGGAGACTCGCATCGGTCGCTATACCGCATTAATAGTGAGTAATGAGCAGTCAAATCATA
>JAHIAM010002879.1:0-22110 GCA_021605205.1 Aegilops longissima
AGGCTCGGTGGCCAGTGGGCGAGGCTGCTTTGGCCTGAGGAGCTTCAGATTGGTGGGCAGGGCTGGCTAGGCGCTGGGGTTTTCTATTTTTTAGATTTATTTTTAATAAAAAAAAAAACAGAAATAAAACAGAATCTATAAATATTTTATATAGCACATATATATACCAAAATGATCAGGGAATATTCCTATCATTTGAACATTTTCGAGGCAAAATCCAAACTTTATAAAAATCCATTTTTTCAAATTCAAATAAAATTCAGATTTGAATCCAAAACTTTTAGCAATGTTTTCCTCTGATATTTTTGGAGTGTCATGTTTACTCCTCTCATACTTTAGATCAAGTATTTATCGGGCATAGTTTTGAAATGTTTCCCACTTGCCCAAGTTTGAGTTCAAATTCAAAACTCAAAATCCTACAAAACTCCAAATGGCATTCAAATTCAAACAGGATGCATAGGATGTAGCTTATAATTGTAAAACATTCCAAATAGGAAATTTGGGATGTTACAAACCTCTACCCACTTAAGATGAATCTACGCCCTCGAGTTGAAGAGAATGATGGTGGTGGATTGTTGGCGTTGTTGTTCGATTACGGATGAGTAGTTTATAAGTGCATTACTGCTTCTTTGGAGCAGTAGGTGAGCTTCCATGGAAAACCCGATTATCACGTCTCGGAGGCATCTGGCGTTTTTGAGTGGATGAGAAAATTAGAATAGAACAATGGTCTATGAGAAATAACACTACCCATATGAATGCACAATCATAACACACCAATCATTTATTCATTCCACTCAAACATGGTTCAAACTTCGATTACAAAAAGCTCATGACTAATCGAAGGAAAATATCGGCCTAGCGATCGAAGTGAAAAGGAAAAAATAACATGGTGGTCGACTAAAAAGTCTTCATCAATAATCCTTGCGTCCTCTGGTGTCCTCTGTTATGGCGCCTCCTCTTGCGGCTTCCTTCAGTGGAACTCCCTTCATAGTCCTGATCATTGCTCATGAGGGGTCCTTCATCTCCACTCGGAAAAAGGTCCTCTCCCAAGTCCATCTTTTCCTCTCTATCGGCAAGCTTCATCTTGGTCGTCGACATCTCCATAAAGTCCATGACTTCTTCCTCATGGTTAAGGAAGTCTGCGCGTGCCTTCTCCTCCAGTTCCAGTTCTGGAACAAAAGCTTGGTGTGCCTTGAGTTCTGGCCATGCGAATCTCCCGTTTCTGAGGAGACACTCCAAGTCCCGGATGTAAGAGAGTGGAGTGAATCCTCCACATGATGCGGATGATATCTCCATTCCGTTGCTCTCGCGAAACCATGGCGAGTCACGGGGATCGAGCTCGGCCACTGTACTCCTCTCGGAGATGTCCAGGAGCACGATAGATCGCCATGTCCCAGATGATCCGATTGAACTCGGTGAACTCAAAGTTAATAGGCTCCGTATGTCCTCGAAGGTTCTCCAGGATATGCACTTCAATCCTGTAGCGGGTGTCCGTCGGAAGTGCATTAGTTGGCTTCCGATGATCGGGGCAGAGCAATCTTGACTTCTTCACCACCGGACCAGCTTCCGCCGAAGGCATCGTCTCATCGGTGGCAAAACTCCATAGCAAAAGCTGGGGTGAACTCGTGGCCATCTAGAATGTTGAAAATCGGAGAGGTTAGAAATGAACAGGGAGAATTACGGAATGATAAGGATAAAAGTAAATGGTCTCTTCCTATGGCTTTTCGATCCTAGGGGTTCACGATCCTCACGGTCAGCGTGTGCTCTGATACCATCTCATGTAGCGACCTGACCCTTAATGGTCAAATCTACGTATGCAGCACCATCCCAAGATCATGCGGTACTCACGATTACATCGATAAAGTAATCAAAGTTCAATCACACCTGAATATCATTACGATTCTCATATAGAGTCTTTATTACAAGGGAATAAATTGGCTCAAGGCCAACTCATGAGAAATAAACTACTAATGCTGCGGAAGCTTAGAAGATAAGCGAGTCCATCCGACTCCAAAGGCGATATGGCCAAGCGAAGCATAGCCTCACTCTGATCGGAATATACCTCTGCAACATAAGGCGTTGCAGCCATGTAAATCAACTTTTTGAATAAGCTGTCAAGTCATGAAGAATAACAATAATAAAGTTACTAACACTATATGCATTTTGGCTGTGGAGCTCTAAGTTTCATCATTTTAAGAAAAGCCAATTTTCTCCTACTCTGATTGGACTTGCTTGCAAATTACTACAAATTGTTGGTAGTTATTGAGATGGTTCGCCAACCAATATCTCATTCCCAAATTATTAAGTCATAAACCCCTCAAATTAATTTATTAGTTTTAGTGTCGAGATTTCGAATACTTCCAAGTTCCGAGGCTCAAATTGTTAAGTAACAGGACACACGGCTAATCGATTAGATCTTTAACTCTCTGAGAGAGGTTTAGCACTTTTCCATAAGAATCATTCCCTCCTTTTAAGTCTTAGCACTTCATGGTGTTTGAAGCGGGGCGAATGAACAGGGGTCTTCCAAAGAGTTCTTACAGCTCTGCGGTACCCATCCAATCCTACCGTTCTTCTACATCTCGTGAGTACCGTCAGCCAGCGTCACTACTAGGGTTAACCCAGCGAGCCCATAATGGCTTGCGGCTGCAGGAGTAAGCTTCGGTCAAGGGGCATCCATCCTTCTCTTAAGTGGCTGGGTGAAGCTTTCCGCAGATGTCATGGCACTTCTCCATGCATCCCGGCCAACCACTTGGGTTCTCCGGGTGCCCGTCAACAAATCCTCCACCCGATGAGTGAATTCGAAGTCCATCTTGATTCTTGTAGTTCATGGGGTTGTCATCATCATTGACTCTCACATCTTTCTTATGAATTTCACTCAACCAAAACCCGTCTCTGAGCATAGCAAAGTAAACTACTTAATCCCGGGGTCATGGTAACAAGGGATTGGTTCATCCTACCACATGATACTACTCAAGATTAATAACTTCAAAATTTCAACTACTGCATGCATGGTGGGGGTGGTGACAATTCTAATGCACAAAAACATAGGTATAGAAAATAACATGATCAAAACTTGCCTTGCTGATGATCCTCGTAAGCTAAAGATTAAGTAGTAGTAAAGCTTGAACTCGGAAACTCTACGAGACAAACAATGATCACAATAAGTATATAGCATAGGATCACATAACACAATAGCATAACAAAGTAACACACCAAAACCAACAAAGCAAAACCCAAAGGAAAACTCAAAGAAAACCAACTCAAAGTTTTCCTACTTCAAACAACAACTAAAATTAGTTTTATATAATAAAATTTTCTCAACATAACCAAATCATGGTTTTATGTTAACTTAACAGAAAAGATTTCATTAAGCAACTAGGAGCAAAAAATTAATTTAAAATCTATTATGAAACTCCTAATAGGCCTAATTCAATTTCTATTAAGAAAATTAAAATAAAACTTTTATTAATTATAAATAAAAGTTCATCCTATAAAGTGACAGAAACTATCCTAGAATAATCAATCACATGTTAAAATAAATTTATTTACTAATTAAAATAATAGGAAAACAGCAGCTAGTTAATTAATTAGGATTAACAAGTTTCTGCTTAAAACTATTTTTTATTAATCCTAAAATACCCAAATTAATTCCTATGGTTTGGCAATGTCAAAATAAAGTTGGGACAAAAGAATCATCCAAAAATAATTTTTCTAACTCAAGTTATAACAGATTTACTATTCTGACTAAAACTAAATTAAAGCAATTTTAATTAATTTTAACATAGCAAATTATATTTTCTGCAGAATATAGAAAATTTGCAAACCAACAAAAAAAGAATCACCTAAAATATTAAACAGAATAAAAGATATGAATTTTTCAAAGCAGAACTATTACATTAAAAGCAGAAAAATGAAAATAAAGAAAAAGGGCCTAATGGGCTAAACTACGCCTGTCGTAATATAACCTAAGCGGGCCCTAGGGTTAAACTAGTCGGGCTTGGCTAATAAAAATAAACCCTAACCTAAAAACTAAACCAAATGAACCGGCAAAGGCAGGCGTTTTTTTTAAAAGCGTACCCCTTGAAGGTCTAATCTCGCCGTAGAGTTCCGCATCATCCAGAGAGGGTCTCGGTGACTTACAGGCGCTCGGCGGCAGTGGCGGCAATGCGTTGATGGCTCGATCGTCGGGGAGAGTCGACGAAGTGGCTCGTGAATCTGGTGAAGGCTCGAGCGTCTGGTGGAGTCGGTGGGGGTCGGGGTGGCTAGGCGGCGAGCGGCGACAATGGCGGTGTGGGAGGTTCGAACTCCGGTGAGCTCGGGAGAGAAGAGGAGGAGTCCGGCGAGGGCTAGGGGAATGGGGTGTGGGCGAGGGCTTAAATAGGCGGGGCCTCGGCCTTGCCGAAGCTTGATCGGAGGATCGGGATCCGGATCTCATGAGATCCGCGATGATCGGCTGGTGGCGTGGCGTGGGGCGCGGGTTGAAGAAGGGGTGGGGCACACTGTCGGTGAGGAGAGAGTGGGTGGTCTGGGCGGTTGGCGCAGCGAACCGTTCGAGGCGAGGGTGTAGTGCGGTCGGTCACTGGGCGGTGCTCGGTGGCCAGGTGAGGCTGTTGAGCTCGCTGGCAGAAGGCTTCCAGCATTTGGGCAGGGGGACTGTTGGCGCTGGGGTTTTCTATTTTTTTGAATTTATTTTTTTAATAAAACAAAAGCGAAATAAAACGAATCTATAAATATTTTATATAGCACATATATACCAAAATGATCAGAGAATATTCCTATCATTTGAACATTTTCGAGGCCAAATCCAAACTTTATAAAAATCCATTTTTCAAATTCAAATAAAATTCAGATTTGAATCCAAAACTTTTGGCAATGTTTTCCTCGATATTTTTGAGTGTCATGTTTACTCCTCTCATACTTTAGATCAAGTATTTATCAAGCATAGTTTTTGAAATGTTTCCCACTTGCCCAAGTTTGAGTTCAAATTCAAAACTCAAAATCCTCTGAAACTCCAAATGGCATTCAAATTCAAGCAGGATGCATAGGATGCTTAGCTATAATTGTAAAACATTCCAAATAGGAAATTTGGGATGTTACAAACCTAACCACCTTAAGATGAATCTCGCCCTCGAGATTAAAGAAGTGATGGCGGTTGATTGTTGGCGTTGTTGTACGATTACGGATGAGTAGCTGCATAAGTGCATTACTGCTGCTTTGGAGCGGTAGGTGAGCTCCGGCGGAAAACCGATTATCACGTCTCGGAGGCATCTGGCGTTTTGGAGTGGATGAGAAAATTAGAATAGAACAATGGTCTATGAGAAATAACACTACCCATATGAATGCACAGGTCATAAAACACACCAATCATTTATTCATTCCACTCAAACATGATTCAAACTCGATTACAAAAGCTCATGACTAATCGAAGGAAAATATCGGCCTAACTGATCGACGAAAAGGAAAAATAACATGGTGGTCGACTAAAAAGTCTTCATCAATAATCCTTGCGTCCTCTGGTGTGATGTCCTCTGTTGTGGCGCCTCCTCTTGCGGCTTCCTTCGGTGGAACTCCCTTCATAATCCTGATCATTACTCACGAGGGGTCCTTCATCTCCACTCGGAAAAAGGTCCTCTCCCAAGTCCATCTTTTCCTCTATCGCGGCAAGCTTCATCTTGAGTCGTCGATTGTCTCCATAAAGTCCGCGACTTCTTCCTCATAGTTAAGGAAGTGCTGCGTGCCTTCTCCTCGAGTTCAGTTCTCGGAACAAAAGCTTGGTGTGCCTTGAGTTCTGGCGAATCTGAATCTCCGTTTCTGAGGAGACACTCCAAGTCCTGGATGTAAGAGAGGTGGAGTCGTCCTTCATAATGCGGATGATATCTCCATTCCGTTCTGCGAGAAACCATGGCGAGTCTCGAGGATCGAGCTGTACATGTCTCCTCTCAGAGATGTCCAAGGCACGATAGATCGCCATGTCCTTCCGATGATCCAGTTGAACTCGGTGAACTCAAAGTTAATAGGCTCCGTATGTCCTCCGAAGGTTCTCCGAGGATATGCATTTCAATCCATGGCGGGTGTCCGTCGGAAGTGCATTAGTTGGCTTCCCGTGATCGAGGCAGAGCAATCTTCACTTCTTCACCATCTGGACCAGCTTCTGCCAGAAGGGCATCGTCTCATCGGGCTGGCAAAACTCCGTAGCAAAAGCGGGGTGAACTCGTGACCATCTAGAATGTTGAAAATCGGAGAGGAGTTAGAAATGAGCAGGGAGAATTACGGAATGATAAGGATAAAAGTAAATGGTCTCTTCCTATGGCTTTCCGATCCTAGGGGTTACGATCCTCCCAGGTCAACGTGTGCTCGATACCATCTACATGTAGCGACCTGACCCAAACTCGGTCAAATCTACGTGTCTCATACCATCCCAAGATCATCTTTGGTACTCACGATTACATCGATAAAGTAATCAAAGTTCAATCACACCGAATATCATTACGATTCTCATATAGAGTCTTTATTACAAGGGAATAAATTAGGCTCAAGGCCAACTCATTAGAAATAAACTACTAATGCTGCGAAGCGTAGAAGATAAGCGAGTCCATCCGACTCCAAAGGGCAATAATAGCAGCGGGCGTAGCCTCACTCTGATCGGATATACCTCGCAACATAAGGCGTTGCAGCCATGTAGATCAGCTTTTTGAATAAGTCGGCAAGTCATGAAGAATAACAATAATAAAGTTACTAACACTATATGCATTTTG
The DNA here is from genome assembly GCA_021605205.1 of Aegilops longissima. Classification (NCBI taxonomy): domain Eukaryota; kingdom Viridiplantae; phylum Streptophyta; class Magnoliopsida; order Poales; family Poaceae; genus Aegilops; species Aegilops longissima. Next base: position 6,756 of record JAHIAM010002879.1, read on the forward strand.
GCTGTGGAGCTCTAAGTTTCCTCATTTTGCGAAAAAGCCAATTTTCTCCTACGGATGGACTTGCTTGCAAATTACTACAAATTGTTGGTAGTTATTGAGATGGTTCCGCCAACCAATATCTCATTCCCAAATTATTAAGTCATAAACCCCTCAAATTAATTTATTAGTTTTAGTGTGAGATTTCCGAATACTTCCAAGTTCGGAGGCTCAAATTGTCCGTAACGGGGACACGGCTAATCGATTAGATCTTTTACTCAGAGAGGTTTGCGCACTTTTCGCATGAGAATCATTCCCTCCTTTTAAGTCTTCGCACTTCATGGTGTTTGAAGAGCGGGACCAGATAAACAGGGTCTTCAAAGAGTTCTTCGCTCTGCCGGTACCCATCCAATCCTACCGTTCTTCTACATCTCGTAGTACCGTCGAGCCAGCGTCACTACTAGGGTTAACCCAGCGAGCCCATAATGGCTTTGCGGCTGCAGGTATAGCTTCGGTCGAGGGGCATCCATCCGTCTCTTCGTGGGCTGGGTGAAGCTTTCCATAAGATGTCATGGCACTTCTCCATGCATCGGCCAACCACTGGGTTCTCGAGGTGCCCGTCAACAATCCTCCACCCGATGAGTGAATTCGAAGTCCATCTTGATTCTTGTAGTTCATGGGGTTGTCATCATCATTGACTCTCACATCTTTCTTATGAATTTCACTCAGCAAAACCGTCTACGAGCATAAAGTAAACCACTTAATCCGGGTCATGGTAACAAGGGATTGGTTCATCCTACCACATGATACTACTCAAGATTAATAACTTCAAAATTTCAACTACTGCATGCATGGTGGGGGTGGTGACAATTCTAATGCACAAAAACATAGGTATAGAAAATAACATGATCAAAACTTGCCTTGCTGATGATCCTCGTAAGCTAAAGATTCGTAGTAGCAAGCTTCGCACTCCGAAAACTCTACCGAGACAAACAATGATCACAATAAGTATATAGCATAGGATCACATAACACAATAGCATAACAAAGTAACACACCAAAACCCAAAGGGAAAACTCAAAGAAAACCAACTCAAAGTTTTCCTACTTCAAACAACAACTAAAAGTAGTTTTATATAATAAAATTTTCTCAACATAACCAAATCATGGTTTTATGTTAACTTAACAGAAAATATTTCATTAAGCAACTAGGAGCAAAAAGAATTAATTTAAAATCTATTATGAAACTCCTAATAGGCCTAATTCAATTTCTATTAAGAAAATTAAAATAAAACTTTTATTAATTATAAATAAAAGTTCATCCTATAAAGTGACATAAACTATCCTAGAATAATCAATCACATGTTAAAAATAAATTTATTTACTGATTAAAATAATAGGAAAGCAGTAGCTAGTTAATTAATTAGGATTAACAAGTTTCTTCTTAAAACTATTTTTTATTAATCCTAAAATACCCAAATTAATTCCTATGGTTTGGCAATGTCAAAATAAAGTTGGGACAAAAGAATCATCTAAAATAATTTTTCTAACTCAAGTTATAACAGATTTACTATTCTGACTAAAACTAAATTAAAGCAATTTTAATTAATTTTAACATAGCAAATTATATTTTCTACAGAAACTATAGAAAATTTGCAAACCAACAAAAAAGAATCACCTAAAATATTAAACAGAATAAAAGATATGAATTTTTCAAAACAGAACTATTAAATTAAAACAAAATGAAAATAAAGGAAAAGGGCCTAATGGGCCTAAACTACGCCTTGTCGTAATATAACCTAAGCGGGCCCTAGGGTTAAACTAGTCGGGCCGGGCTAATAAAATAAACCCTAACCTAAAAACTAAACCGATAGACCCGGCGAACGGGCGGTGGTTTTATAAAACGCGTACCCCGGGAGTCTAATCTCGCCGTTCCATTCCGCAGACGGGGAGGGTCTCCATGACTTACAGCGTGTCGGCGCGCGGAGATGCGTTGATGGCTCCCGGTCGTCGGGAGGTCGGCAGAGTGGCTCGGCGGATCTTGGACGAGCTCAGGCGAGGCGTCTGGTGGAGTCGATGGGGGTCGGGGTGGCTAGGGCGGCGACGGCGACAATGGCGGGCGGAGGTTCGGGCTCCAGTGAGCTCGGGAGAGAGAGAGGGGTCGGCGAGGGCTAGGGGGAATGGGGTCTGGCGAGGGCTTAAATAGGCGGGGCCTCGGCCTTGCTTGAGGCGATCGGGAGGATCGGGATCCGGATCTCATGGATCCGGCGATGTGTGGTGGCGTGGCGTGGGGCGGGAGTTGAAGAAGGGGTGGGGCACTGCACTGCCGGTGAGGAGAGAGAGGGTGAATGCAGGCGGTTGGCAGCGAACCGTTTCAGGCGAGGGGTGGTGCGGTCGATCATGTGGGCCGGCTCGGTGGCCAGTGGGCAGTGAGCTCACTGCGCTGGCCTGAGGAGCTTCGGTGGTGGGCGAGGGTAGGGCTGGTGCATGGGGGTTTTCTATTTTTTGAATTTTTTAATAAAACAAAAACAGAAATAAAACAGAATCTATAAATATTTTATATAGCACATATATATACCAAAATGATCAGGAATATTCCTATCATTTGAACATTTTCAGAGGCAAAATCCAAACTTTATAAAAATCCATTTTTCAAATTCAAATAAAATTCAGATTTGAATCCAAAACTTTTGGCAATGTTTTCCTCTGATATTTTTGGAGTGTCATGCTTACTCCTCTCATACTTTTGATCAAGTATTTATCAGGCATAGTTTTTGAAATGTTTCCCACTTGCCCAAGTTTGAGTTCAAATTCAAAACTCAAAATCCTCTGAAACTCCAAATGGCATTCAAATTCAAACAGGATGCATAGGATGCTTAGCTATAATTGTAAAACATTCCAAATAGGAAATTTGGGATGTTACATCTCCCTCATATAAAATTACAAGAATGATTACCGGTACTTGTTGTCGATTGCCTAAGTACAAATGACTTTCTTGTTGACAAAAGCTATCTACTTTTATTACCTCGCAATTTATCCGTAGTTTTATTCTCGCAAAGTACTCGTAGTTTTTATTCTTGCAAAATAGTTTCATACTTGTTTAGGTAAAGCAAGCGTCTAGTGTGCGTAGAGAGTTGTATCGGTGGTCGATAGAACTTGAGGAATATGTGTTACACTTTGTAGCTCCTCCTTGGGTTCGACACTCTTATTTATTGAAGAAGGCTACAAGCGATCCTCTATACTTATGGGTTGTCAAGACCTTTTTAAGCGCGCGTTGCAGGAGCAATAGCATGGGGTGAATATTCTCGTGTGTGCTTGTTTGCTTTATCACTAAGTAGTTTTCATTTCATGTTCTAAGTTGTTACGTATCTTTAGTTATGGATATGGAACACGAAACACCAAAAAAATTAGTTATGCGTGCTAGTCATGGAGATGGGGAACCTCCTAAAACCCTCGATGCTCGTTATGTGAAAATATTATGCACTACTTTGATAATCCTGAAAACCCCGTTCAACATGATAATGGGAGTAACATTGGATCAACGTGAATACTTTAGGGATTATCGGTTGACACAAAAAGGGAAACTTTTATGGGATCAAATTTATATGTTGCATTAGTATGCTCGGGATTTATGCTTGAGATATGATTTTACTTGTTGCTCTAGGATGAATGCTCGACACCTTCCCTTTTCATCCAAATTTAATGATAATGAAATCTTAGCTTCTTATGCTAATGGTAGATATGATTATTATGATGTGGAACGAATAGAAGAATTTGTTGCTTTTAAGGGTGCTTATGAAATTGAATCTTTGTTTATAAAGTATGAAGCTTTTGATGATGATGTTTATAGACCTGAAAATTTTGCCATCCTTAAATATTGCTATGATAATTATAAATACAATTTCGATGTTGATGAATTTATTGAGAAAATCTCCGCTGTTAGAAGAGACTAATATTTTGCGAGTCTATGTAAGAAGGAACTGTGTATTGTGAGCCCATTGGATGAAAAAGATGATGAGGAGGCGAAGAACAAATGGAGGAAAGCGGATTGATCACCCGTTCCCAGCTTCTAATGAGAGTAACTCTTCAACTCATACATTGTTTAATTTCCCTTCGTCCTTACCGAAGGATGAATGCCATGGTAATTGCTTTGATCCCGTTGATTCGTTTGAAATATCCCTTTTTGATGATGCTTGCTATGCTTGTGGCCTTGATGCCAATATGAATTATGCTTATGGAGATGAACTTGCTATAATTCCTTATGTTAAGAATGAAATTGTTGCTATTGCACCCACACATGATAGTCCTATTATCCTTTTGAATTCTCCAAACTACACTATATTGGAGAAGTTTGCACTTATTAAGGATTACATTGATGGGTTGTGTTCTACCACTACACATGATAATTTTGATGAATGTAATATGCATGTTGCTGCTCCTACTTGCAATTATTATGAGAGAGGAACTACATCTCCGCCTCTTTATGTTTCCAACACGATAAAATTGCAAGAAACTGCTTATGCTATGTATTGGACTTTACTTGATGTGCATGAATTGTTCTTGTATGACTTGCTGATGCATAGGAAGAGAGTAGACTTCGTCATTGCATGATATATGTTGCTTTGTGCTCATTACTAAATGCCAAATCATTGTTAATTAAAATTGGCTTTGATATACCTTGGGATCCAGGTGGATTCATTACTTGAGCACTTTATGCCTAGCTTAATGGCTTTAAAGAAAGCGCTGCTGGAGGAGACAACCAGAAGTTTTAGAGAGCCATTTATTTCTGTTGAGTGCTTTTATAAAGTTTAAAAAATATATAGAGGGGAACTTAAAACTTCACAAAAGAAAAGTGAAAGTGAGAGCGGACAAGCATTGTGAAAGTGGGAGCTAGCCTTGAACTTTGTTCATGCCCATAGAAACTTCGTGAATCTTAATTATAGAAACTTTTCACCCAAAATAATTACCCCCTTGTACAATTCCATTGTATTATAAAAATAATGTTCCAAGATTTGCCTTTAGGATGGTTAGATTGTTTGTTGGTATGTGCGGTGCAGAAACAGAAACTTTGGCTGTAGTGCGCGATTTTACATTTTTTACTGGAATGTCGAAAGCTTAGGAAACTTTATTCACAGTCTTTCTATACAAATTGTTTATTTTTCCTATTTTTCAGAATTTTGGAGTACCAGTAGTATGGTGAATGTTCACATTACTACAGACTGTCTGTTTAAGAAAGATTATGTTTTTGATGCATTGTTTTGCTTGTTTTGATGAAACTATCAATTCTATCGAGTGGAATAAGCCATGGAAAAGTTTTATTACAGTAGCTAAAATGCAAAAACAAAATATGAATTGGTTTGCAATAGTACTTAGAGTAGTGATTTTCTTTATTATACTAACGGATCTTACCTGAGCTTTCTGTTGAGTTTTGTGTGGATGAAGTGATCAAAGATTGAGGAGGTCTCGATATGAGGAGAAGGAGGAGAGGCAAGAGCTCAAGCTTGGGGATGCCCCGGAAGGCATCCCATCTTTCTTCAACAAGTATCGGTATGTTTTCGTCTTTGTTTCGTTCATGTGATATGTGCAATCTTGGGCGTCTTCGTGTTTATTTTATTTTTCTTTTATGCACCATGCTGGTATGAGATAGTCCATGGTTGATTTATAGAATGCTCATTGCACTTCACTTATATATTTTGAGTGTGGCTTTATGGAATGCTTCATGTGCTTCACTTATATCTTTTGAAGTTTGGATTGCCTGTTTCTCTTCACATGGAAAAACGTTGTTTGTAGAATTCTCTTTTGCTTGACTTACATTTATTAGAGTGTGGTATTTTGTATAAAGAGTTAAACTCTCATGCTTCACTTATATCTATTTAGAGAGTCAACAGGAATTGGTTAATTGCATGGTTAGTTATTAAATCCTACATAAAACTTGTGGATCACTAAATATGATATGTTTGATTCCTTGCAATAGTTTTGCGATATAGAGATGGAATATGTGGGAGGTACTAGAAAATGGTTGTGGTTAGTAAGAATATTGGTGTTAAGGTTTGTGATTCCCGAAGCATGCACGTATAGTCTCTCGTTATGCTATGAAGTTTGAGCATGATTTATTATTGATTGTCTTCCTTATGAGTGGCGGTCGGGGACGAGCATGGTCTTTTCCTACCAATCTATCCCCCTAGGGCATGCGTAGTAGTACTTTGCTTCAAGGGCTAATAAAATTTTGCAAGAAGTATATGAGTTCTTCATGACTAATGTGAGTCCATGGATTATCGTGATCTTACCTTTCCAAATTTGCTAGCCTCTACGATGCACGTGCATTGCCCTTTCTCACCTCGAGACATGGTGCAAACTTCGCAGTGCATCAAACCCGTGATATGATCGCTCTATCACATAAGCCTTATTATATCTTCCTCAAAACAGCCACCATACCTACCTATTATGGCTTTTCCATGACCATTCAGAGATATATTGCCATGCAACTTCCACCGCTTTAGTTTGATGACTTGAGCATTCATTGTCATGTTGCTTTGCATGATCATATAGCGACATAGTAGTTGTGGCTCAACCACCCTTCATCATTTTTCATACATGTTACGCTAGATCATTGCACATCCTAGTACATGCCAGAGACATTCATATAGAGTCATACTTTTTCATAGGTATCGAGTTGTAATTTTTATTTCTTTTGAGTTATAAGTAAATAGAAGTGTGATGATCATCATTATTCATTTTTAGAGCAGTGCCCCAGTGAGGAAAGGATGATGGAGACTATGATTCCCCCACAAGTCGGGATGAGACTCCGGACAATGAGAGAAAAAGAAAAAGAAAAAAGGAAAAAATAAAAAAAAAGAAAAAAACTAATAAACAAAGAGAGAAGGGGCATTGTTAGTATCCTTTACCACACTTGTTCTTCAAAGTAGCACCATGTTTTTCATATGGAGAGTCTCCTATGTTGTCACTTTCATAAACTAGTGGGAATTTTTCATTATAGGATTAGATGCACACCCACTTAGTTTTCATATTGAGCTTTCATACACTTATAGCTCTTAGTGCATTCATTGCATGGCAATCCCTACTCCTCGCATTGATATCGATTGATGGGCATCTCCATAGCCTGTTGGTTAACCACGTCGATGTAAGACTTTCTTACTTTTTGTGTTCTCTATATTTACCCCTATCATCATACTCTATTCCACGGTAGTGCTATATCCATGGCTTGCGCTCATGTATTGCATGAGGGTTGAAAACTGAATCGTGTTAAAAAGTATGAACCAATTGCTCGGCTTGTCATGGGGTTGTGCATGATAAATACTTTGTGTTAAGAAGACAGAGCATGACAAGACTATATGATTTTGTGGGGGTAGATTTATTTAGCGTTGTTATTTTGAAAGACATGATTTTTTGTTGGGATGCCTGAGTATTGATGTCTTTATGTCAAATTATAGACTATTGCTTTGAATCACTTATGTCTTAATATTCATGCCATGATTAGACATATGATCAAGTTTATGCTAGGTAGCATTCTAGATCAAAAATTATCTTTTTTATCATTTACCTGCTCGAGGACGAGCAGGAATTAAGCTCGGGGATGCTGATACGTATCCGTCATATCTATAATTTTTGATTGTTTCATGCCAATATTATACAAGTTTTACATACTTTTGGCAAATTTTTATATGATTTATTGGACTAACACTACAAAAAAAATACTTCCGTGATGATACGTGTTTGCCACGATGAGGTCGCGTTTTTTGTCATGCATGTACATCCATGACAAATTTATGACGGAATCAAGATAGTCATACACATGTCTTTGTCGTAGAAGTGTTCCATGACATTACCAAAATTATCATCACAGTGTCCACTTCCATGACGATAAATCATGCGTCACTGGCAACTGCTTTCTTCAAGGGTGACCGACACGTGGCATCCACCGTAGTAACGGAATGCCGTTAAGCTATCGGGTCAGGTTTTGGATCCGATAACCCGTTAACAGCCCGACCAATGGGGATTTTCCACGTGTAAAATCATCATTGGCTGGAGAAACTGCGTGTCGGCTCACCGTTGGGACAGATGTCATCCGCTCATCGGGACCGAAAGCGCCTATGATCTGACGACACATGGCATGGCCCAACAAGGCCCATTCTGTGAAAAGGCCGGCCCGTTTGAATTGGTCAAGGTGGCGGGCGGCCCCTGAAGCTTGTTAACGGCCTGTTAGCATATAGCCCATTTATAGCCCGCTAACCCGGGGCCCATTCGCCCTATCCGAATTAGGCCCGATGGCGTCATCTGGGCGTCCAATATGATTCAGCCCGTTTTAACTTCCGGACCCATGTGTGGCCCATGACTTCTTTCGGCCCATATGAGGACCTTTGTAACTCTTGGCCCATTAACGACCCGTGGTGAAACTGGCCCGTAATGAACAATGTATCACTTTATACCCATTAACGGCCTTTTATTCCGTTGGGCTGTTTCCAGCCCAAGTTATCTTTCGGCCTTCTCAGGGCCCATTGATTCTTAGGCTCATTTGCGAGCATTTGATTACATCTGACCCGTTCTTGTCATTTTACGCTTGTGGGCCAAATTCAGCCCGTCGTTACTGATCGGCCCGTTTGCGGACCGATAATCGTTGAGCGTTTTCATGTAAAAAAACCCGTTGGGCTGTTTTCATAGAGTTATCAAATCTGGCCTATTAACGGCCCATTATGGTCCTGAATAGTACGACCCATGATTGGCGAAATGATGATCGCCCGTAGAAGGCCCATGGATCCTCGGCCCATATGAGGCCCATGGATAGTGCGGCCCGTAGTAAGGCCCATGGACCCTACTGACCGTAGAAAGGCCCATTGATCCCTAAGGCCCGTAGAAGGTATGATGGATCCTCTGGCCCGTATAGAAGGCCAATGCTCCTCCTGACGAGCGAAGGCCCATGGATCATCACGATCTGCAGGAGGCCCATGGTTACAACGGTCCGTGTGTTGCCATGATTATTTTGGCCTAGTTACCAAAAATAGGCTATTCTAGAAAAACAGAAGAAAAACTGCGGTGACTACAAGCAAACAAAACAAGACAATACGAAAATAAATTAGCAAGCAATTAAGGCAAGCATATTACGCTATTACACATATTACATCCTTTGGGCATCAAAGTTCACCACCGGTGCAAATATAGGGAACAAAGCGACATATTACATACACTTGGCCGTCAAAATTGGCCACGAGTTGCAAATAAGCGGAAGCAAAACAAGAGCATAAGCTGAAACAACTTGAAGAGCTCAAGAAACATTATCACAGGTATCCACCATCCTGGAAATAAGCAGCAAGCTGATTAGCTTTGTCTGTTTGGCGCTAAAATCCTCCACGCTTTACATGTTGCACGGAAAGTATACATCTGAATGCTCCGGGGACTTCCAGGATCCTTCCGCTTCTTGTCGCATACAGTGATCGATGTCTTTCAACTGTAGTTGAGACTCAAGAAACCGAACTGATTCGAGACGGTGAGTTTGAATAGCTTGTGCATGCGGTAGTGGCCGATGCTTCGAACACTAAACCAAGACATGACTTTGGGGTTGTCTGTTTGTCTTCAAGATAGTCTTCCTTAGATGTTTTATCAGCTTTGTTGGAGACCAACAAGGATGTGTCACTATCTGAACCTTATCGCATTACTTCAATTACCATTGCTTAATAAGGCACTCTTCCCCAATAATACATCGGACATTCTAAAAGAAGAAACAAGCGGACACAATAACAAGTTTAGCATGTAATAGTATATGAAACTCATTTCGGTGAACCAGTTCATTAGTAAGGTGGACAGGATTGAACTACCAAGTCTTCTATTGCCAAGTACTAGTACATAATAAAAGCATCAAACAAACGTATATCTATGTCCTATGGTCACTGCATTGTCTTGCCAAATCAAAATAGAGACACGGTTCAAATCATGGGAAACTACACGGCACAACAAGATTTCAGATGGGTACCACAGGTCTACATGTACAACAACACTATTGGCTCTGTTGTGATGCTAGTAATGTGCATCATATGAAAGTCAACTGTATACACAATTGAAATTGAAATCAAAAGAGCTATTGATAAGAGCAAACCTGTTAAAAGAAACATGCGTGAACATACGCCTTTGCCATTGGAGTTTCGATTGGATCCTTCAATTTAAAAATAAGTTTGTATGAGTAAATACAATGATACAATAGCAAAGCAATGATAGTTAAAAAGCGCGCCCTAGCGGTAAAAGCGCGCCCTAGGCTCTAGGCGTTGGCAAAGCGCATTGCATAACTACGCTTAATATTGCATAAGCTGCGCATAAGCATGCGCTTTAGTCGATAAAGTGCAAAGGCGGTGGCAAAGCACTGAATTAAGCGTAAGCGCTTTTTGAACTATGATAGCAATGGAATCTTAAATTAGAACATTTGTTCTTGAGGTTTAGGCACTTGTTCTACATGAGCAGTACTGATAAGAGCGCAAGAATATAATACTTAAAAATAGAAAATGAGCTCATATACCTTACCACATTCTTGGTTCGGGACCGATGCTGAACAAAGGCGTTCCCGATCATCGTCCGATAAATGTGTCTCGAGGAGAGCGTAAGGAATTTGATGAGTTTCTTTGCCGTGAAGTACATTTTCTTAGGTAATTCGATACGCCACCAAGCATTCTTGAAGATAGCAGAGGTATTAGCACAGGTTACCTCATCACTGAGTTTCCAAATCGGTCCTTCTCTATAGAGAAGATGGGAAAATTTGCTGTATTATAACCATCATGGAGGTAGGATGTATGGGACGAAGCAAAGTAATTGCCATGAATAACATTACTTAGACATAACTCACGGACAAACACACTGGCTGGCATTTTCCTTCATCTTGATATAATATTTCCAAGATGGGAAGATACACACATACGATTTAACAACATAAAATGCGATAGATGCTAAACTACGGACTAGCTGGTTGTGCTTCCTCCACGAGGAATAGGCATACTAAGCTGGTGGAGCTGGGGTTCGCCGTGATAATCTTGGCCCTTTGAGCCTTTGGAGCTGCCTTACTAAGCTGCTCTTGTTTGGGAGCTCTATGGTGTAGATGGTGCCATGTCAATGAGGCCCTGAGTTACTATCGGTGGGGTTGGGGTTAGATTGGGTGAAGCTGGTTCTCTGTCCATCGCGATAGAGGTACAATCTGCGAGAGTTTGGGTTATGTGTGGTAGGGCTGGTTCTTGTGCATGTACAATCGGGTGCTATCTCCACCAATAGGTAGTACTGTTTTTTATTGAAGACCGTGTTTTTATTCCGCTGAATCTGGCATCACCGCTCCAATTCAGATGGCTGATAAGCAGAAACATAGTTGTATGTACAGACATTGTATGAGAGATAGATGCAATAGATAGTGTGGAAAAAATAGGGCATGAAATAGTTGACATGTATATTGTTTAACTAAAGCGGATAGCATGACATAATTTCACATATATGATGTCTATCTAAATTTGGATAGCATAGCATAACATAATTCAAAGATATGATGAATAACAAAATAGGATCGCATGACATAATTCACCTACATGTTATCTAAGTAATCAGGATCGCATCATTTAATTCACATATGTGATTTATATGCTAAGCAGAGGGCATTCGATATGATGTACGAACTAAGAACATGGTGTTGAATATTGTGTATATGATGTCTAAACTATGCAATGCAAGACACATTATGCATGATATGAGGCGATATAGCAATGCCAAGTTAGAGCATACACCTCGGTAGGGGAATAGGACTGGTCATACGTATCGAATCCATCTCGAGGAGCTATCGGGACCCAACAAGAGATCTGCTTGACGGAGTAGCTATGCGCTCTGAAGGCCTTGTTTTCACTCCAGTTTTTCCATCTCCCACCCAAATGGCTGATTCACAGGAAGAGTAGTTTAATGTACAAACATTGTCGAACAAATGGAAATGTAATGAAGAAAAGGATGGGCAAGATATCATTCAAATATATGATGCCTGGTTAAGCAGGATGGCGTTGCACATTTCACATATATTATGGCTGGCTAAAAGACATGAGGCGCATAATTCCCATATATGATATAGAAACTAAGCAGGTGGCATTACAGAACATGTCTAAACTAAGCGAGATGACATATATGATGTCAAAAGTAGGCCTTGCAAGGCAACATATGCATGATATGACTAACATCATCATGCCAAGGTAGAACAAACACCTTGGGGGTAAATAGGAGTGGTCGGTGACATCCGAATCCGCATGAAACAGATATCTTCCTCTGGATTACAATGCGGAGAGGGGTGGGGAGGGTTTGCCATTGAACCCACCATGGGCGATGTCGCATGACATTGTATTGCCATCATAAACTCTTCTCTTTTTCTCTACATGCTCGGCATGGTGTGTACAATATCGACATGCATCACGAAAAATATGGTGAGATTATGTAAGGAGAGCATGCAGAAATTTAGAGTGATGGTAACAACCGGTGGATGGATCAAAAATAATGATAGCAGGTGATGATTGCTTTAAATTAATAAAAAGACAGATGATGATTGCTTTACTATTTGTTTCCACCCAAGATGAACAACATAGGCATACCCTAGGTGAACAGGATATTAGAGCGGACATACTATTCATTGTTGCCTCGATATGTGCCCCACAACTAATTTAGAACTCAAGTTTGAACATGAATTTAGACCAGGTTGGGAGTCCAAGAGCTGAACAGGGCGATAAAGTAGCGAGTAAGTTTAAGCAATGCATAACATAAGCGAAAACAAAAGTGCGACCTCTCTTGTGGACCCGTGTACTCCTCGGGTTCATCGGCTGAGTCGATGATGGTGATGCCGTTGAAGTGCGTCTGCGTGCGGCAGGGAAGGAGATCTGAGGCGTCGAAGAGCGGTCGAGGAGTCGTGATGTCTGGTTTGGTGGATGCTTACATCGTTGGAGCAGCTCGGGTGAGGTGGGTGACGTGTGGCGGCGAGAAGCAGGACAAACCACACAAAGTTCCCTTACGACACGCGTACACTTAAGCTGAAGTAATTCAGTAAGGGCTCATTTGGCTTGCATGATTCTTAAAAGCGAGGATAGGAAAACACACCGAATAGGATAGGAAAATGCACATGGTAAGCAGGCATTTGTAAACACATGATTTCTATCAACTTGGGTGTTTGGTTTACGAGGAATTGGAAGAAGCAGAGGAATGCAAAGAAACATGGCCAAAATAAAGAGAAACCATATGAAAGCGTGTCAGTTAGAATGTTATTACGGCCCTAATGCACTTGGTCTTGTTTTCATGCATAGGATTTTGAAAAGTAGGTCCAGTGGATGTTTTGCTTCATTCCTTTCAACAAAATGCATGAATAATTGAATAATAGAGTGCCATTGGAAAATTCCCTATTGCTATGTTTTTCGTTGAACCAAAATAGCCCTAATGGATCGGCGTGAATGTATAGTAATAAGTGGCGCAACAAGTGTACAACCTATCTTTGCAGTAGTGGTGTAAACCTCGGCATCATTGGGTTGGTCGCTGAAGCAGTTGAGGCAGAGGTGGCTATTGGAGGTGTGGAGGAAGATCTGAGGAATCTGTAGGCGGCGTCCGAGGCCTTTGCTATGTTGTGATGGATCGATTACGTCGTTGGAGCAGCTCCGTTGAGTAAGTAAGGCGTTAAGGCTGAAGCGACACAGCGCGACATACGTCAATCTCAAGTGGGATTCTAATAGCATCTCCAATAGATGATGAAAAATGGATGTAAAATTAATATCACCAAAAACCACGACTACAACGAGATGAGGTAAAACCGTTGACTCTGAACTTAGCTGTTGAAACTGAAATGAAAGCATGGAATCTGAGATACTCTTAAAACTGAAGCGAGCATAATGGTAGCGAGAGACACTTGACATGTAGTTTAGGGAGGGCCTGCAGTTCATCTTCAACTTGCACCCACAGAGCCCTTGCCACCACCGGCGAACCGCGCCCCAGCGTCGCCTCGCCGCCCAAGAAACAACTTCGCCACACCGCCCGGCCAGCCCTCTAGGCCCGCGCCCACGTGAACCCTAAGATAGATAGTGGGGTACCTCTCCGTGAGCCCCGTCCCAGCTGAGGTGGTTCTTCCTTAACTCCGTGAGCCCCCCAACCCCTGAAAATCGTTGACCCAAAAGTCGATTCAGTCGGCAAGTGTGGCTTAATCGGGCAGAGCAGCAGCCGAGCGAGGGGGAGGCAGATGGCGACAGGCTGGGCGAGAGATCGGCGAGGCGAGGCAGACAGCAGCAGCCTGGCAATGTGAGTGAGGCCGAAGCAGCAGCGAGATCCGGCTGGTATGGACACCGCCGCCGAGAGGGCCTCGCATTGGGGAAACCGCCGTGGAGATGTCGCCAGCGGCGCCGGCTTCAATGTAACCGCTCCATGGCGATCTTGGGATGGAGCACCGTCGGCGCGGGAGGTCGAGTTAAGGAGAAGGTGCGATCGATGAGTGTACAACCTCTTTGGTGGCCGAGTAGGCCTTGGCCTTCGTCCAGTCGTCGGTGAGGATGTTGCGGTTCGGTGGAAGCAGGAGTTAAGGCGGTGGTGGGGATGGAGCAGCCGCGATAGAGAGGTGATCGTTGGAGCAACTCCTTGGAGGTGGCGGAGGGCAGGGCGGCTGAACCGTGGAGACAGCGAGATGGACGGGATCCTCATCGGGGAGGTGGAGCGAGGATGTCGAGCTGTTGCGGTGGGCGATGTCGTCGAGAAGGAGAGCTCCGGTGAGCAGCGGTGGCGTGGCGGACGGAGGAGGTGGGGAGTTCATGGTGGAGCGGAGAGGTTATGGCGGCACAGGATTTGAATGGCCAAAAGAGGCGATGGGAGGGTGAAGAAGCATTACTTAGGGACGGCTTGTCCAAAATGTTGGGTGTGTTACAAAAGTACCCCCACCAATTTGAAATAGCGGCCCTTCATTTCGAGGGTTAGAAGGGGATTCCGCGTGTCGGGTTTGGCAGCTGGAGGGAGTTTTAGCGCGTTGTAATTTCGAGATAGCAAGGCGCGGGTTGTGAAAGCGCCAGTTTTGGGAGCACGATATCTGAATTTTAGGGATATAACAAGGCGGGTTGAATTTTAGGGACAAGCCTAGCGATGTAGTAATATTGTACTTATGCGTACCAAATCAATTCGCACTTCCCTCAACCAAAAAAGCGAAAAAAATAAAACTATTCACACCACACAAAGAGAGAGTCTTGCCCGTTTTACTATACAAATGCTATTCAAAGCTACTCCCTCCTTCCATCTATATAGGGCCTAATGCGTTTTTGATGCTAACTTTGACCAAATATTAGAGCAATGATATATGACATGCAACTTACAAAGCACACCGTTTACTTCGTGCAGTGAAAGGTTCTT